>MU226157.1:539612-556579 GCA_018584345.1 Thuja plicata | reverse complement strand
GCATTGGTCTTCGCATATGATGATGCGGTCCACTCCTCGCTTACAAACATGCGTTTCAAAGCGGCCTTGGACTGAAGCAAGAATTGCAACGTGATGAAATTTGTTGCAAATCGGGTGACCCCTGGACTAGCCAACTCTTTTTTATTTGTGAACTGCCTCATAAGGTGGAGGACCCAAGTATGCTTATAAATGAACTTACAAATACTCCTTTCGTGCTCTACACATGTTTTTATCCATGGAAGTTTACCAAGATCCTCCAACATGAGGTCAATGCAATGAGCATCACAAGGGGTCCAAAACAAGTGGGGGTGCCTCTCCATAAGGAGTTTACCTGCAACAACATAATTTGCTGCATTATCCGTGACAATTTGTACCATATTCTCCTCACCCACCTCCTTCATCACTTCCTCCAATATCTCACAAAGATAGTTAGCATTCTTTGTTCTCCCTGAAGCATCAATTGATTTCAAAAACACTGTGGCACCTGAAAAAAAAAAAATTAATTTAGTACAACTACAAAGCTACAAACTACAATCATGATTTAAAATCTCAGTCACTAAATTGATAGTTTAAGTTTAACTTTACTTGATGAGGAGACAAGAAAATTTAGGAGTGTTCTATTTCTTCTATCAGTCCAACCATCAGTCATGATGGTGCAACCCTTCCTCCAAAGCTCACGCTGCTCTTCAATTGCAACTTTTACAACATACACCTTTTTGGTCAAAATAGGACCTTTTAGCTCCTCATCATTAGGGGCTTTGAACCCCGGACCACAAAGAGTAACAACATCCATTGCAATTTGCCAATAAGGAGATCTAAAAGAAGTTAAACAAACAAAAATAGAATAAGTATACAAAATTCAAATAAGTTTTACTTTCAACTTAAAAAATTTAATATAAGCAAGAAAAATAAGACATAAATTAAAATAATAACAAGTAGTAGTACCTTGCTGCATTAAATGGAAGGTTGTTGTAGAAAAAGAAATCTCCATTTGCCATTTTTGGAGCCTCATGCCTCTCCTTATTCTAACCCATGCTCTCAAGCGATGGTTGGGCACCCAAAGTCGTGCGTGGAACAAAAATAGAATCTAGTGTGGATTTATTCTTATGAATCCGAGGCCCAAGTGTCACACTCATAGTACCACTACTAGATGGAGCTAATGGAGAATGAAGAGATGAAGAGGTATCCCCACCCCTACGCTTGCCATTTCTTCTTGTTGCTTCTTTTTCAATTCTTTTTTCTCTTCATATTCCTCTAATTGAGCTTGAATTTCACGTTTAACATCTTTGAGAACTTTTAGGCATGGCTTAGCATCATGCCTTGGTATATGTTAAAGGTGATCTTTCAATCGGTTAATACCTCCCCCATTATATTGAACATGACAATGCCAACCTATAACTACTCCTTTTCTTGGGCCGGGGATGGCATGTCTCCAAGCCTTATCTCTTCTTACGAAAACAAGGTTTGCATTTAAAATAATATTTAGGTGGTTGTGTTGATGAACTACCCTCCGGCTGAGACATTATGATTATGTTGCTGCTGAAATATATCATAAATGAAAAAAAATAAGCATCTACATATAACTACTCCTTACTTTTCAAGTTTTTCATCAACAAAAACAAATGTAAACTTTAAAGTGTAAAACAACAAAATGGAAACCAAAATATGATTCATGAATGTAAAAAATTTAGAAAACAACACAAAAAACGTAACTTACCTCTTCAAAATTGATCAAAAAATGGAAATGCAACTCTCCTAATGTAGATGCCTCCTCCAAATGCTTCTTTTAGCTCCTCTCAATGTGTGAATGCAAGGTACAAACTTGCACAAACAATCAACAATCGATCTATGAGAGCCAATCGATTTCCCAATCTTTTTCCTAAAACCCCAATACTCCTCTCTCAAGCCTTTTTTCTCTCCTCTCCTTGTTTGCATGTGATAGAATGACCTTTTTAGGTAAAAAACACAACATATAAACTGGTTAAAGAAACCAAAAACATTAAAAAATGTTTTATTTCACTTTTTTTTATGCTGCTGCCGCGGCAGAGTCCTGGGCTCGGGACTCGCCGAGTCCAACGAGTCCACGGACTCAGCGAGTCCGGCTGGACTCTGCAGGACTCAGGCGAGTCCGAGTCCAGAGCTAGCTAGACTCTGGAGACCCGACTCGCCTCGGGACTCACAGAGTCCAGCCTGGACTCGCAGAGTCCTGTAACTCTGGTTTGGATGCTATTCTGCGTATGCAGTGGTGACAGACCCAATCAAATTCAGATATAATAAGAAGGATGTGAGTATTGGTTTTAATTGTAGGTTACTGAGAATTCGATGTGACAGTTATCAATTTATTACAATCTGCAAATTAATGTTCATGTTGTTTGTTTTACAACTAAGCTCGAGATCTGTAGTCTTCCCACATCCTTCGTGCTATTTCATCTCGAAACTTCCCCCAATCATCTCTATCTCCCTGACTCAATCCATATGTCTCAAGTATTGGTACATTTATCCCGTCACGATCATCTTCCTCTTCAATTTCTACTTCCGATGGAACACCGTCCTCTATCGTAATGAAGTTGTGTAGTATGCAACACGCTAAAACAATCTTTGTTTGTGTCATGATTTGATAGGACGTTACATGCCTCAGGATAGGAAAACGCTGCTTCAAAATCCCAAATGTACGCTCTATTGCATTCCTAAGCGAGGAGTGTCAGTGGTTATATAACTCTTGTGGAGTGTTTATCAGGTTTGCTCTTGAAAACTTCTTTAGGTGGTAACGTGTACACCGAAAAGGGGCGAGAAATCCTAGTATGTTTGGATATCCAACATTGACTAAATAATATTTTCCTACATAAAAAAAAGTATATTGTTATAACGTTGTAACATTTCTCGTAAGCTTCACTATATAATCATTTATAATATGATTTGACATACTGGGGGGAACTACCAGTGGATCTGATCTCAAAAGAGCCAAAGCAAGAACATGGCTATCTGCAGCAGACCCTTCCCAACCAGCAAGAATGTATTGAAACTTATAATCAAACAAACACACCCATAACATTTTGTGACAAGTTGCCTTTTCTATCGCGATATTTAGCTTGTATGTCCACATCGATAGTAACTGGTATATGGGATCCATGAAAAACAAAAAATATAGCATCTATGGCATCAAATAATAACATAACCACTGTTTCGTGAAAACAATAAATATAACATCCAAGGCATCAAATAATAACATAACCATTGTTTCGCGAAAACAAGAAATATAACATCTAGGGCATCAAATAATACCATAACCACTGTTTCGTGAAAACAAGAATTATAACATCTAGGGTATCAATAACATAATGAGATTTCAGGAGTGAGGAGGGATGTGACAAATGAGTACCCATGGGTTTGAGGGACTTTCAAGTACCTTGAGATGAAGCGCTCATGAGCCTGGAGGCGTATGAGTGCTCATGGGCTTGAGGGTGTTCTCAAGTACGCCACCCTGAGAGTGATGGATGAGGATCCACCCATGCTCTCGCAAGACAAGGACAACTATCCTTGAGATTGTGGTTTGCAAACGTTCCTAACAAATTCAAAATAATAATTATGTATATGTTGTATTGAATTAGATATTAATGCTGAATATGTATAGTTTTAAATGTTATTATGGATTCTTAATATTTAATGTCCTAATATGAGTTTCTAGTGACTAATGGTCTGTAGGCCCTAAACCAGAAATATTCCAAAAGGGACCTTATAGTTTGTAATCTTGTTATAAGTTTATATTAATAAAGATAATGCAATTCTCATCTTAAGTTTGATTTACTGTTTCAGGATTAAATTCAAGCAAATCCAAAAATGGACATTACAATTGGCCAATAATTGACATTGAATATGTTAAAATTTTCCACCATCATTAAACAACTGAACTTTCATTTTCTTGTCCTTAGCAAACCTTGACACTCCTCTTTTGTAACATACCAATCACAATCACACTCCGCACTGCTGCACCCCAAGCATCCTCTCTAATAAAAAGCAATCACAATCACACTCTGCTCTGCTGCACCCCAAGCATCCTGTCCAATAAGAGGTAGTATGTGGCATTGATTGTAAATTTTTTAGTCTTTTTCATTCATTTAGAAAAGTGTCATGACACTATGAAACCTCACATTGTAGGTGAGACATTTCTTGATTTTGGGGATGGGCTATTCCTTGAAATGGGGACATAAAAAATCTTCGCGGAGTCCCATTTTTAGGGATATTATTACTATAATAGATATTAGATAGTTTCTAATTTACTCTCTCTTCCATCTTTTTTTAATGGTCACTCCTTTTTGTAATGTTTCCATAAACTCCTTCTGTTCGTTATAGAAACTTTCTCTCTCTCTACATGATGTTTCTATTTCCCCTCTCCTGTTCGTTATAGAAACATTCTCTTATGTACTTGTATATATTGATCATTCATGGTCATTGTTTAATAACACATTTATTTATTTTACCATAATATGGTATCAGAGCAAATTCCTGGCCTCTTTGAAAATTTTTAATTTCTTTTTGAAATTACTAGTTCAAGATTTTCAAAGCTTTTTACACAGCCCGAGTGTGTTCGAGTGTGTTCAAAATTTGCATCTGTTTTTTTCCTCACAAACTCGACTAGGGTTTCGCGTTTTTTTTTACCATAATATGGTATCAGAGCAAATTCCTGGCCTCTTTGAAAATCTTTAATTTCTTTTTGAAATTACTAGTTCAAGATTTTCAAAGCTTTTTACACACCCTGAGTGTGTTCAACATTTGCATCTATTTTTGGGGTCACAAACTCGACTAGGGTTTCGCGGTTTTTTTTTTCTGCTGAAGAATCGGTTCTGCCTCAAATCTGCGACTCCTTACTCTTGCTCGCCGCTTCTGTTCTTTGGTCTGCTGAAACCGCGACGGTTTCCTGCATTCAAGCCAGGCCTATCTGCACACCAAGTCGCGTTTTTAATCAGAACCGCGATGGCCTCCTTCGCCCTGCCCTAAATTCGCCATTTTTCTACAAAATCTCTGCAATTTTTTTGATTTTCTTCAGCGGATAGGGTTTCATTTGAAACTCTCAGATTCTATGCCGTTTTGAAAAACGAATTGCAGATTCTTGGTGGGTTTTTGCAGATCTCAACTGGGTCAGTCTCGCTTTTTTCCTAGTCCATTGTTTTCTGTGCCTCATTTTCTGAGCCAACGGATTTAGAATCTGACAACAGATTCTATCTGGGTTTTTTGTGCTCTTCTTTGGGTGTCTTTTCAATTTTTCTGGGTCTTCCGTAAATCTGCCTCGAACTTTGTGCCATCTTTGTATTTTCATGCTTTTTCATTGAAAAACGTGCAATGGCATCTCTCACCAACTTGATGTTGGAAGGCAGTCAAGTCAGCATTTCAACGGCAAGAACTACAACACCTGGAAGCAGCACATGTTGACGATTTTCGAGTACCGTCGCCTTGAGACGCTTGTTTAGGGTACCGAGAGTCGTCCTACCATTGTTGATGCGACTCAAGTCCAGTTTGCTTCTAATCAGCGGAAGCAGGGTGGATCCCAGCCACAGGCCAACATTGCAGAACCTGCAGACCTCTCTGATCAACCCGAGGCTGCCTTTTACGCTTTTTGAGGACATGCAATAAGGGAGGGTATTACTATAATAGATATTAGATAGTTTCTAATTTACTCTCTCTTCCGTCTTTTTCTAATGGTCACTCCTTTTTGTAATGTTTGCATAAACTCCTTCTGTTCGTTATGGAAACTTTCTCTTTCTCTCTACAGGATGTTTCTATTTCCCCTCTCCTATTCGTTATAGAAACATTCTCTTATGTACTTGTATATATTGATCATTCATGGTCATTGTTTAATAACACATTCATTTATTTTACCATAATAGATATCAGGGGAACATTATAGGTTTTATAAACGGTGGAGATGCAGTTTCCCACAAACAAGTCTCTTGAATTAGATGTAATGAGATAATCTTCGTTGTCTCATATTTTTAGCTTACTGATATACATTTAATTGGAGTAAAATATTGGGTTCGAATATGCACATGCAGGCTATGAATTTTTTCGCTGGGTTGCTATTGCTGTTGATGCCAGAAGAAAATGCATTTTGGTGAGATATCTGTTGTTTCTTAACTTGCTTCTGTTATGAAATTCTACACTGGTTATATTTTTTCAGTAACTAAATTATAAATGCTTTTGTGTTAAGGTTGTTTCTGCATTGCAGGATTTGATTATAGGAAACTGTATTGGGTACCGCTAACACTTTCTCTAGAACATACAGGACTTTGACAGGTATTATTGATGATTATTTTGAAGGCTACTATTCAGAGAAAATGGTGGAGTCTCAGGTTGATATTTTTAGATGCTCTTTTTTTTAACAGTTTGATATTCACAAATTTTGCCATACGAAACTCAATATGTTATGATCTCAAACTTTGGATTATTCTGTACTTATTATGATTAATTGTTTACTGCACTAAGCATTCTCATTAGAAATGTGATTATTCTACTCTTGGATGATAATTAACTGCCATTTTACATAAGGTGGACCAACTTGTCTTTGAGGAGCTGGTTCGAGAATGCTTTCCTAGATTGGGTAAACTTTTTCCTTAGATATTGCAGTTAGTTTTCTTATCTTAAATTTTATTACCATCTTAGGATTGTGCTGATTTGTTGTGGGCATTCCCTGTGCAGTTGCACACCTTGACAATTTGGGAGTACAAGTGGCATGGGTGACTGGGCCATGGTTCCTTTCTATTTTTGTGAATGTGCTACCCTGGGAAAGTGGTATATTTTTAAATTCTTTTTGCAATAATTTAAAGCATGCACACTTGTGGAGTATAATTGTATATACTATATATCATTATTCAAACGGATATATGATTCTGCAACAGCATGTGCACATGGGGATAAATAAAATGGAGCTCTAAAGACATTATTAAGTAATGTGAATTGCCTAGAAATTACATAAATAAATCGTTCAGCATTCTACTTGGTATTTTGTGCAATTTTTACCTATGGTTTTTGTACCTTGTGAAATGATTATGGATCTGGTTTAGAACAAATGACAAATCGATACAAAGTTATAATTAAGTTGCTGTAATAAGCTGGACCAACAAGAGAAACAAATCAGAAGATAAAAAATGATATTAGAAATAAATGCAAAGGATAAAAGTATAAAATATTATAGTTTTGTTCAGTTCATCATTAATGAGGTTTGGTTGTTCTAGCCCTAGGGATTTAGAATCATAAAGTCACGCAATAGCTATAGAATCCGTCACATGAATTTTTATTAGGAGTTTTGGATTGTTTTGCGATAAAGCAAAACTTAATTATGTTTAGATTGCTTCCAAGTTAAGCGAAGGCATTTTGTTTTTAGATTAAGGTTTTGGTCTATTTTGTAATATTGGTTGTAATCAGATCAATATTATGTTTCCTTAACATTTGCACTATTTATATCGAAGATTTTATCAGGTTGATTTCTTTTTCAGAATTTTACAATTTCAGTTCAAATTTTAAAAGCCAGCAAGTTTTAGAATTTATCTTGGCTGATAACTGTGCTACCGGACTGGTGATTCTTTTTTGCTTTTGAAGTTTCAACAGCATATCCATAATGGGCTCATAGCAGATTGTGGTAGAAGTGAACTCAAACAAGCAATGGATGAAATTTCTGGACTTCGGTTGAAAATATTAACAAAGTGGGTACGGATGTTAGAGAAATGAACCAGACAATGAAACAAATCTGCTGCATGACCTGTCCATTGGGAACAACCTTCAACATATCATTCGTCCTGTTGGACTGCATCATGATAGAAGGGAGCAACGGAGATCTTCTGGTGTACAAAGTAATTCAAGAAGAGAGGGCAAGAGACATTAATGAATACACTATCAGATGGTTACAGAGAGCATACAAGGCCACTGATAATGACTTAAGATTAAAACATGTTTTTTAAGTGTACAGTGATACAGGGAGAGCTAATGGTAAGGGGAATGAAGGAAAAACAGCTTACCTCAGATGCCAAAAATTGACATCCCCGTATTTGATGGATTGGGTAAACTAAGTCAAGTTTATGTTTATGTTTAATTTGATATGCATCAATGACTGACTTGAAGAAAATTTAGTCTACATCACTATATATGATTGGTGTCATCATCATGACTTGCAATGTCCAAGATGGTCACAAGGATGTGATCCTTGTGTGGTTTCTCTTTTCTTTCCTTTGATGTGTGTTTGATAAAGAGAATTTACAGCAAAACATGCAAGAGGTATGGTAGAAATTATGGAAAATTGTGCATGTGAGTTTGTGGCATCTCAACATCTAGAGCTTACATGCTTTCTGATTGTCTAAATGATAAAAATTGTCAAACTTTTTAAAAATTTATTAAAACTTTTTATGCATAATAAGGGATTGTAATACTACTTTTTTGTAATTTTTTTTTAGGAATTGCTAGTTCTATTGCTTGGAGCCAAAATGAAGAGAGGCCTTTTAAAATTCATGCAGCACCACCACAATGATTAAGTAAATGTCTAGTTGTGGGAGTTGTGGTGTAACCATTGCAACAAAGAGCATACAAACTCATATTATCAAGTGAAAGCTCACTTATGTGCCATCCTTGGACACATAATAAAAGCTTGTTGCGGACCAAATGACAAAGGATGCCATGAGATCTAATAATGGTTTATATTAAAGAACAAGAGGATGGCTACATGAGAAACAACAAATCAAAGACTAATGATCATCTACTTGATAAGAAAATCTCGAAGAGACCTCCTAGTGGCTTGACACAACCAACTGACCCACATCCTTTCATGGCAATGCCACCACCTTTTGAACCATAAAATGCTTTGGTTACACGAAAAAGAGGCCCATTGTACGTGGCCTTGCATTTATGGCAATGGGCTTCCTTTCAATATTATTAGATCACCTTATCGGCGGGAGATGGTGAATGCACCTCCTGATTATGTTAGTCTTAGGCATGAATAAGTTTGAATCACCTTATTTATTGCCAATATTGTCATAAAATTCATTGAGATGGTGGGGCCTACAAATGTTATCCAAGTCATAACAGACAATTGCGAGGGGCAAGTAAAAAAAGTAGGTTTTATTGCCAATATTGTCATAAAATCCATTGAGATGGTGGGGCCTAAAAATGTTATCCAAGTCATAACAGACAATGCTAAAAGTTGTAGGGTAATTGTGTGGTCTGTAGTGGAGGCTACATATAATCACATTTTTTGGACACCATGTGCAGTCCACTCACTCAATTTAATCTTGCAATAGATTGGCACAAAAATTGACTATGTCAAACAAGTCTACACAGAGGCCAATGAGATTCAAATGTTTGTGACTAATCATCATGTCACAAGCCATATTCAAGACCTCCAAGTTGGAGTTATTGAACCTAATTTACATTTTATTTTTGAATTTTTCAGTTTTTATTTTTTTTTAATATATGATGTGTATTTTTTATGTCGTGTTAGGTTGCCGTCTTAAGATGACTTGTGAAAGTTTGAGAGGGCTTGAGTTCTATAGTCATCAACACCTTGTGGAGTTTATGGAGGTGGTCCAACACATATTGAGCCTAAAGTAAGAGGATGCGTCCTTGATGATGAGTGGGGGGATCGTGTGGAATATGTTTTGAGTTTCACTAAGTCTATCATGAGCATGGTAAAGTATGCTAATATTGATTGCCCATGTCTGAGTGAAATTTATGTTGGCGTGGACTCTATGGTGGAGAAAATAAGCATTTGCTTTGTCACCAAAGTATTATAGCAAAGAGGTACTTGCATTGCCAAGGAGGGTGGCTCTACATAGAGATACAGAGGCTATCATTGGCTATAGGGCTGCATTTAGAAAGCTATTTTCAGATGATGATATTCAAAATATTGTCTTGAGCGAGTTTGGCCAATTCATATCTTAAAAAAGTCATAATACCACTGCTCTTCATACCAAATATCGGACGGGTATAGATTAGTAGTGTTATATACATGATCAAGGTTCCATTTTCTCCCAGCCTCTTGCAATTATAACTCTCCCAAGTATGAACCCAAGTTGTTTATGGATGAATGCAAAGATGGTACATGAATTGCATGGCAAGGGGCACATTGTACCAAGTAGGAGCCCATTTGCTGCACCAATGTAATTGGCTAGAAATAAGGGATGTTCTTTTGGACTGGATGAGTTGATTGATGAGTGCATTGACCAACAATGTTTGATAACCTGGTCCAACTCTTCTCACCTAACCACTCCTTTCATTGCTCCCCACTCCTTATTAACATCTAATAATAGACATGATATTGCCACAATCCATACAAGTGATAAAAAATGCATCTAGTAATAAGTGTGTAGAAGTTTTTTGTGTCGCTATAAAAAAATTATAAATATATTCATTCTAATATCAATATGCTATACCTAGAGTTAGAAACTAAAAACCCTAGGGTTTTGTTGAGTAAGTTTTTCTCTTTGATACACTTTTGTGTTTATTTCCCCTTTTTGTTCTTTTTGAATAAAGAATCTCAAGCTCAAATACCCCTTACAAATCATGATCAACAGGGGTATATGCTTTACCTAGAGCTGCAGCTGAAAACCCTAGGGTTTTGTTGTGTAAGTTTTTCTGTTTGATACACTTATGTGTTTTTCCCCATTTTGTGTCAAATACTCCTTACCAATCATGATCAACAAGGGTAGAGGTGTGAAATCTTCATTGAATTTAAACATCTGTCCTATAGTACACGATTAAGAGTGCCCATACCTATCGTGGGTCATTTGTCCATGAATTGCACTTGAAAATGTGGAAAAATGTGCTTGGATGTACTGGTAAGCTAAGTTGCTAGTATAGGTAGGGGGATGGGATGCAAGTATACTAGTATGACAAATTTTTTCCCTTGGGTATGATATGTTTGGGTATAGTGTATATATAGAGAATAAAAGAAATATACAGAGTTGTGAAACTAAATACATTTGATAGTATGATACTACGTCATTGATCAATGCCAAATGCAAAAATGGGTTAGGGAGCAGAGACCCAAATGAGTTCGAGGAGCAATGATAAGTTGGACAAGGTGTTAGATGTGAGAAAAACCCAACAATAGATTGTGGGCCGCAAGTGTAATTTTTTTTTTTAGATTATTTTTTGACTTGTCTTTGCCTTTATTTTTATGAAGCTGAGTTTCTGCCATAAAATCACCATGTTTTTGGGAAAAACTTGCCAAAACCACAACGAGTTTTTCCTGCGAGTAGTTGATGTTTACCCGTTGGGGTAACCTAGTTTACTGATGCTTAGACGTTACACGGAAATACAAATATAGAATAACAGTGTCTTTATTAATCATTCGTAACTTGAGTACATTTACAATGGTCACTCTATCATGATATCTTCGAAGAGCAAATACAATGTTTATATAGAACCCGAAGCGGTGTGACCAAACGTCGTCACCCGTTCCCAACTGCCCGGTAGTAACTAAGTACCGTTGGTGCATACATAACACAACTAACAGCCGACATAATAAACTATACGGCTAACATCATCCCCCCCTAAAGAAAGGTTGTCTCCGGACGACAACATGTCCGGAACCGAAACAAAATAGGAATGATGAACCACTACCTACAAGAATCAGCCTCGACCAAGTGCGGCAAATATGCTCCTCAAATGATACTGCCTCCGTAGCCAGTCTGTCCGCCATGTTGCCTTCTCTACATCCAACTACTGGGTACGTTGAGCCAAGTATCGCTCTACTGCCTCCAGCCGGGTGGTCAGCTCCTCCCGAGCCCTCTGTGCCTCCACCATGGCAGCCTCATGTCCAGCCGAGACATACTCTAGTGCCTCAAAGCGGAGTACCCTTCTACCTCTCTCGCCACCACTGGCGACAATCCATGCCTGCAGCATCTCTCGGTCTCATCCTTCGTCGTGGCTGAAAACTCCTTCGTCGCTGTTGAAAATTCCTTTGTCGCGGCTTAGAACTCCTTCGTCGTGGCTGAAAACTCCTTCGTCGCGCCTGAAAATTCTTTCGTTGTGGCTTAGAACTCCTTCGTCGTGGCTGAAAACTCCTTCCTCGCGCCTGAAAATTCTTTCGTCGCGGCTTAGAACTCCTTCGTCGTGGCTGAAAACTCCGTCGTTCGTCGAGTTTGTTAAGGGCATGCAAACGTTCCTGGAGGCTCTCCATGTCGCCCAATTTGTTGTTGAGTGCTATTCGGAGGCTGGGCACCATAAATTCTGCAGGGACCACGTTCTCTCGCTCGGAAATAAGGAGAATACAGATTTTGAAGGCTACAGCTACGGGGTTTCAACTGTCGTCGACACGAGCGTCATCACCGAAGTTTTTCCCTTTTGATTTTGCCTCCTGGTATTTGATGGTTCTTCCTTTGTAAACTGGTGTACCGGGGTGGCTTCCTCCTCCCTAATGCTTCGCATGTTACAAGATGGTGTGAAGAACTCGTAATCTTCCATTTGCCAATGAAAGAGGCCATTCATTGAATCTCCATCATCTCCAGAACATTCTTCCAACTCCAACACCCCTTCGTCATTGGGCTCCATTCTTCTTTTCCCTTCGTCTTCTCCCACTTGCTCTCCTTCAGATTCTGAGTCCGAAGATGCTAACTCCTCGCTCACCATTTGCGTGCGGAGGTCAATCACGTACTTTCTCCCGAGAGTCTCCATGATTCTTTCCGCTTCCAGTTGTGGTTCACCTTCGCCGAGGTGACCCACCCTTGTCCCAAAATAGCATCGTACCCCTTTTTCTTTAGTGGGATCACCACAAAGTCGAGTAGGAAGGAGTTTTCAGCCATGGCAAAGGAGTTCTAAGCCGCGACGAAAGAATTTTCAGCCGCAACAAAGGAGTTTTCAGCCACGACGAAGGAGTTCTAAGCCGTGACGGCAATGGTGCCAAATGTTTACCTGCTGGGGTAACCTAGTTTACTGATGCATAGACGTTACACGGAAATACAAATATAGAATAACAGAGTCTTTATTAATCATTCGTAACTTGAGTACATTTACAATGGTCACTCTATCATGATATCTTCGAAGAGCAAATACAATGTTTATATAGAACCTGAAGCGGTGCGACCAAACGTTGTCACCCGTTCCCAACCGCTCGGTAGTAACTATGTACCGTCGGTGCATACATAACACAACTAACAGCTGACATAATAAACTATACGGCTAACAGTTGGTGCAAAAACTTGCCAAGCATAAAAACTCGTGAGTTAATAAAAGCTCACCTTTTTTTCTGTGTGTCTTTCAGCTATGATTTTTCTTTAAAAGTAATGCATGTTCTATAAAAACGGTAAATTTGCATCTGTTTAAAGTTAATGTATGGTTGGGCATTTGTGTATATTGCAAGCAGTGATTGCACTCATGAGTGAAGTGGTGATTTTGAGCAAAGACAATGAATGGACAGAGCAATGGCTGCAGAGGATGTCTATTCGTCTTCTAAGTCTTTCTAGCATTGCATTTGAGCTTCTTATGATGTTAGACCTGTATAAATATATTCTCATCAGGCATTAAGGCAATTCTTTATTTCTTTGTAGATCTTTCTTCATGGTTGAGTGTTGGAGTTGGATTGTGTCAGGGAAGGGAAGTTGAGCAAGTTGCTGAGCTACAGGTGTTTGGATTGGGTTGGGTATATTTCTATTGTAAATAATATCCATTGGGTCCTTGAGAAAGTAATAAATCTCTAATCACATTAGGAGATAATGGCATAAGAAGGAATTCTCTTACTCTTCTGGAGTTTTTCCAGCCTTTTGATTCTCAAAGCCAAAATTGTCTTTTGTAGTTCTATTCTTGCTCATGTTCACCATTCAATTTACAACTCTTAATAACTATTCCGAGGACTCACCGTATTGTTTTCATCAAATTGCTTTAAAAACAACAAATTGATCAAACATTGTTAGGATAAAATAAGATTCTTGATATTGAATTAATGGATCAAGTATTGGAATATTCATGCTAATTACATTTTAATGCACTACACAAGCCAAGATACACTTAAAGAGAAACAAGGTGAAGAAAAATTGCAAAGAGCCTACACAAGGGAATGGAAAGGAAAAGGGTCCAATTTTATAGCTATGCTGTAAAACTGTATAGAAAGGAAATGAAAACAACATAATTATATTACATCAGTAAGATCCTCTCATAAGCTTATCTTGTCTCTTTAGACTCGTGGGGTTTTTTTCTCTTATTCTCCATTTTCTTCCGCCTTATGTTTGAAGGAGGGGAAAGCCTAATTTATAGATTCTAAGCTAATCCTAGAAATACTCCTATTGACCATATTATATCAATATTGATTCTAATTGACTAGATTAAAGATTGAACATAATTTTGGTTAGCTTGCAGAACAATCTATTTTTAAATATTTCATAATTATTGAAAATAGGAAAATAGCTAATAATGCAAACTTCAGGTTACCTAACTACCTAAGTAAGCTTAAGTAACAGGGTGGGTACATGACCACATGAATGATAGAGATTATTACCCACTCCAATGTACATAGCCTCCAGATAAACTAAGGGGTCTTAGAGAGGAAAAGCCCAAGATATCTTGAATTTCACAACCATACGTGATGCATCTAAGGCACTGAGGAGAACCAGAAGTAACAAACTGAAGTCAGTTTTTAAGAGTCAAAGGGCCTCAATGGCAAATCGATCATTAGTAGCTTTATTCCGCCCTTTCTTTATACTTTGATGGAATATTGGGGATTTTGTCATCCCCAACAAATACCACTTCCTTAGAGAAAATTGTTCAGAGGAAAGGTTAACTATAAATATAGGGTGTCGAGAGTTCAATCAGAAAACTGCAAAATTCCCTGCTAGATATTATTACAAACTCTTATATTGCCAGCAGAAAAAAATAGATGGAAGTATAATTTCTCATGACCAACAAATAAATAGCAACATATTTTAGTAATAACTCTGTAGGATCATTGGCCTATCCAATTTGATATTGTTCATGCTACATGCACTGGCAAACCACAATTGAGATTGAAAACATTTGGTTTATGCATTTTGAGTTCAATTCAAATGTGGAAAAATGCTGCTTCTTTCAATTTTCCCACCAGACAATTAAATGCCAGCCATTGGGGAGTACAAGGTCCAAAAGGAAATGTGAAAGCCCTAAGGTTAATTAGGGCCCTCAGTACCTTTACGGGGGGGAGTGTTCGACAATTGGTTAAGGAAAATGATAGGTTTAAAAATTCCTCTTCTAGAGAAATGCATTGCTTACATGGTCAGCTACATACATCAACAGGATAAATGTATTGTTTATTTAATCATTAACTTTCAACACTATCAGAGTTGCATTGAGGCCATAGAATGGTTGTCCTGTCCGAGCCTGCCAAGAGAAGCCTGGTTGGAATTCTTAGCAGTAGAGTGGACAACAATCCACCGCTAAAAGGCATGTTGTCCAAGCAAAGTTCTATTGGAACTACTATTTGGGGGGCTGAATATGATGTTACGATTTTTAGTTCCCAAGCAAGGATGGCTTGCCCCAGTTCGCTATATCAGGCTCGTACTCATGCCGCTGTAGAAGATGGTGAAAATAGTCAAAAAGCTTTGATGGATTTGGTTCACTTGAATATGGCAAAGTAACATGTTCAATTTTGGATGCAGAATACTGAGTAGTCACTAGTGCATAGACAGTATCTGATAAGCATAGAATTTTAGCAAGGTTACTTGGAGACGGGGAGACTTTGAGGTCTCCGGTACTGGTACGCCTATTTTTCAAAAATAGGAGTCGGGGGTACTTGGAGACGGCAATTTTGTTTTTAATATAATTTAATAATTTTTAAGAAATACCATAGATTCATAACATAGTGCTTTCAAAACAAGAACAATGGAAAGTTATAAGTATGAAGTTATGAACATTGAACATTAAAAGTTTAAAGAGTCGAAGACTAATACTAAATGGTAATGTCATATTAATATAGAGTCAAATAGTTCAAAAGTTCAAAACTCTTATTGCATACCTCAGTCATATCTGATTTCTCAATATCGCATATGATCATCATCATATCAATAATCAGATTAATAATCGCTGAAATTATCATTACATATTGAGATTTGAAATTCAAAAATATATAGTTTGATGCTAAATCGCTGATATGCAAACAAAAAAATCAAAACTGTAAACAAAAACCAGAAATCTATCTATCTCATCTACTCCACAAGACTGTGATCATCCATCTCAAGGTCTTCAGCTATGATGCTGTCCAGAAACTCATCACTCTCCAACTCAGGTTCCTCTAATGGTAGTATAACTAGGGGCAATTCATTAAGGCCATCTGGTTCAACTGCTTCTTCCACCACGATTGCAGCATATCCATCATGTGCAATTTGGTCCCATTTTGTTGAAGGACCCTCCATATACGTAGGATCAACACTTGACAGAAGGTGAAGTGTGCTATGAATGTACATCAGGTTCTCTGCTTTCTTTGACCCGAATCGGTTACTCGTCAATGAATGAATAAAACCATAAGTACCCCAATTCCTCTCACTAGCTGAAGAACTAGCCACTTGTGAGAGCAATCTTATTGCAAATGATTGCAACTCAAGAGTATCACCTCCATGGTTCCGCCACCATTCTATAGGGTCTTTCTTTGCTCGCATATCATATAAAGCTTCTATTGATGTAAAATCACCTTGCCCACGTGAAAACTTATTCCATTGACTCCAAATTAACCGAAGCCTCTTCACCTCGACCATAAATCTTTTTAATTGCAGCCCAAAATCCCTTCGTTACCTCTCTATCCTCATGTGGAGCCCTCTTCTTGGTCTCTTCTGTATTATGCCATTTAGGATTTAAGGCGCATGCAACACAATGAAGGGGTGTGTTCAATTTATTCCATCTTCATGTAGTTTTTCTTCTATCAAAGGATATAAAGAAGGATCTCTAGCATCTGTTATTGTCTTGATTCTTTCACACACGGAATCATTTATTTATTTGAATTTTGTCTATTTAATATTTATTAAAAATGT
>MU226157.1:481265-522228 GCA_018584345.1 Thuja plicata | reverse complement strand
CACCCCCCCCCGCCCACTCCTTTAAACAACATCTAAACCAAATTCATTCATCTAAAGAACAAAAAAGAAAAAAAAAAACTCATTTTGACATTTGCAAGCTTGTGTTGAAGTGCAGCAGTTGAAAGAGGAAACCAGGGCCTCAAATCCATTACATCAGAGATAAGTTCTCCATTTTACGTTTGTTTTGCATTTTTTAAGTTTCACTTTTTTTTACCATAGTAAGGGCACTGTGAGTTTATTTTTTCTTTTATTTGAATTGTAGCTCTCGTTTCAATTCATAACCAAAAAAATCATGAACAGCAGTGGGAGTAGTGATAGTGAGGAGGTTAAGGTTCAAATGGAAGAAAGAAGTAGACTTCGAAGTAGAAGTATGGCAGCCATTGGGGGTTGTTTAGTGGGTGGCAGTGTAGCAGGGCCAGCAAGTTCAATCATTTGAATGTTCTTTTGAACTCCTTGAAACCTATGCAAAAGGCCCATTTAACCCCTAGAAACCTCTATTGCAATTTGTATCATAATTTGAGAATGACTTAAATCATTTGAAAAAAATAAATAGAGGGGCAGCTATGCAAGAGTTTATTGTCATCTATTGTGGATAGGTGGTAAAGGGGTGAAAGGTTGTAAAAAAATTTAACTCCAGCAGAGAAGATTGAGGCAATTAGGTTGCATATAGAGGGTGGGGGGTGGCGGGGTGGCGAGGGTGCAAGAAAGCGAGGAATTCAATGGGAGAATTCACAACCTAGTTTGTCATTGCCCATAGGATCCATGGATGTTAGATTTCATTGGGGAGAGGGTTTTATTTCTTTTAGGGGAAAGAAGAAAACTACTATTGTTGCAGATATGTTTAACATACAATTACAAGATGTGGTTGATTCCTCTATTGGTAAGTTTTTTTATGCTCAAGCCATAGCATTTCATGTGGCATGTTCATCAAATTTTAAACAAATGTTCAAAGATTTGATAGCTGCCAGTCCTTTTGTTCTACGAGGAGAACATAAGCTTCGCACCACCCTCCTTGATAGAGAATATTCCAAGGTGAGTGTGTTGATAGAAGATATGAGACACTTGGATAAGGGATGCATGCTTCATTATAATGGATGGGTGGACCGATATCAAAGAAGCCATAGATGAGATTGGAGCCTCTAATGTTGTACATATTCAACTTGTGTGTATATACTATAAGTTAGTTGGCTTGATGGTGGAGGGTGCTTTTTGGACTGCATGTTGTGTTTGTGCACTGAACAATACCTTGAAGGATATTGGGAAGATAGAGAGGGATAAGGCAATAGTGTTAGATGCTAGAGTTGTGCGGATGTTCATTTGCAACTATCACACTTCACTTGCTTTGTTCAAGACATTTTCGAGGAAGGAATTCCTCAAGTCCGTGGATGCTAGATATGACAACTACCTCATTTTGTCAGAGAGAATGCTTGAGGTTTTAGAGGCTTTACAATTAATGGTGGTTAATGTAGGGTAGAGTAGATGGTCACAGTCCACACCGGAAGGAAGAAGTGCGAAACAACAAATCCTCGATGATGATTGGTGGTCCACGATGAGGTAACATGATTTGTGATTTTACTAATTAATTTTTAAAATGTTAATATAATAATTTATTAATATTTCTAACTTGTAAAATGTTTTCATTCTTTTTGAAGATTTTGACTTTTGTAACTTGTTTGCACTTGCAAATATTTTTGCTCCATTGAGCCTATTGTGCGAGCAATTAGATATATTGATACTGAATCTCCTATTCTCAGAGAGATTTATGATACCTTTAATAGCATACTTGGGCAAATAAAGCAAGCAATTCATAGTAGGGATCCTACTTTGAGATTTTACAAGGTGCATCCTTAGGCCCAGAGTGACATGATTTTGGAACAATATGAACACCCCACTTCATGTGACAACCTATGCTCTAAATCCTATATGCTATGCAACCAAGTTTGGAAGAGTGCCTCCATCTGATGATGAAGAGGTGAAAGAAGGGCTCATGAAGGCCCCCTTTGAAAATTGTATGCTGAAGAGGAGTCTTCTTTACTTCATACACAATGGCTTGCATTTATCAATCTTTAAGGTCCAAAATCTTCAATAAACTAGAGGTGAGGTTAGACAGATCTTTGTTAGTTGATACTAACCCTATTGGATAGTGGACGTGGCATAGAAATGATGCACCAGAGTTGAGGTTACTTGCCATTCTTCTTCTTGCATAGGTTGCCAATCTTTTTGTTGCAAAGGAAAATTGGTCCAAATTTTGCTTCATCCAAACAATCAAGAGAAACAACCTTAACTCTTGACGATTGGAGAAGTTGGTGGCCATACATAGTTCTTTGCAGATGCAAGATCGATAAACTCCTGAGTATTTTCAAATTTCAGCCTTACATTGGGATTGATTTTGAAGGCACTATACAAAATGATGGGGAGACACTAGAGGGATTGGTTGGGGTGCCATTGCCTGAGGCAACCTCTTATATTGGCAGTGACTCAAACTCTAGCTCCGATTTTGATATTGACCTACCAGTTGCATATGCTAATTTAGATTTGGTACAACCATATATTTTCTATGTTTTTGTCATTTTATAGTTTTTCAATGTTTTTTTCATTTTATAGTCGAAACTTGCAACCTTTGGGCATTTTGCTATAATTCTTATATAATATGTATGCAGATTGAGAATGAAAGCATTTATTTATTTTTAATTTGTTTGCCAGTTCTTGTATGAAATTTTTATTCAAGTCTAATGTTATATATTGAACTTCTATAATGTCTGTGATGAATGATTTATCAATGTTATGATATGAATATTTGAAATTTCTCTATATTTTTAAAAAATTCCCTATTTTTTAATAACAGCCCCTTTCTGTCCCCTAAAAAATGGCCCAAAAGTAACATATTGGAAACAATCGTGTCCTCCCTTTGCTGCCCTTGTCCCCAAAGCGCGGGGAGCATAGATTTCAAAATAAAACATATGCTTGATATATAATGTTTAGCATATATTTTTGTACTTTTATAAGATTTGTCATATATGTTAGTTGCTCAAAATCGATATCCGTTACGACTTTGCAAGTAGAATGACCTTGAATACAAGAAGAAATAGCAAGTCAATCTAATAACTTTCTAAGGGATGGTTGGGAAAAGTTGTAATATTCAAGTGTTTTTGATGGTGGTTTCTTTGGTCCGAGTATTGGTTGGTGGTCTCATTGGGAAGACTGGGTTTGCCTAGCACAAGGGATTTGGCTATCTTCGAGGGGCTGTTGTTGCCCATTTATAGTTTTAAAATGGTTGGAATGGATAGATTAGCCATGTGAACTATACCTACTGGCAAACACTATCAAATACCAAATTGAAAGACAAGAATGTATACACTAACCAAATTTAAATGATAAATACAAAATCATATCACACAAGAAAGTGAGAAAAGCAAGGCAAAATAAAGAAAATAAAATAGCAAACATCCGATCTATGACTGTTGGTTCTCTAGAAAATAAAGATAAAAATAAACAAGTATTTGGTGAAACTACTTGTGATTCTTTCAAACAAGAAGTAACTTGTGATTTTGTTGTGGGAATCATAATAGTGGAAGGAGGCATACCTGTTCTCTGTATCTTACTTTTATATTTCATAAATGTAGGGGAAAAATATCATAAGACCAATCCATGAAACCTGCATTGACAAGTTTGAAAACTACCATTTTCCAAGAAAGCAATATATATCTAGGAAATCATGTTTTAATGTTTATGTAAAGTTAAAAACAGAAAACAAAATAGTAGTGAAATTGTTATGGTAAATCGATGTTGTTGTATTAAATAGAGGAGATGAAAGCTCCTTATATAGATTTACAAAGACAATGTTTCTAAAAGAAACAATCGTGAACTAAAGACGAAAATAGAAACTACCTAATAAACTAAAGACTAACTAAGATGACCATTAAAGAAACATCGTAATATTCTAATACCCTCCCTTAATGGTCATCATCTAACTGTTGTCTTTTGGTCACAAATTCTTTAGAACATTCTGCTGCTGCTGAGACCCTCTCTAGATCTGCAAAATGTTAATGACCAAGAAACCAAAATCCATTCAGAAAAAAATAACGAAGGCTGCCCCCTTCTTCATAATGCTCTGCAACGAGAGACAAGAGCCTTCCACTGACCCTGTCACTAAAATGAGTCCGCCACTAACTCTCTTTGAATCTGCAAAACATTTGACTAGAAATCATCACAAAACGTCCAACCTAATGTTGGATAACAAAATTGTCCTTCCCTAGAAACATAGATACACACTGAGAACAACTGTCGTGATTTTGAGGAAAAATCGACAAACCCTCCAAACTTTGTAGATGAGTAGGATGCCCCAAAACCGATTGCAAAATACCATGATTTGAAGATATAAAGCATCGTTTTTTCGCAAAAAAAATGGTAAAAACCCTAAAAAAGAAACACCTGTCATGAAATCCCACGCGAACTTCGCGTATTACTGAAACCAAAAACGATTTTTGAGGAGAAAATTGATAAAAACCCAACACAATTTTTTAGGTGAAAAATTGATCAAAACCCAACACAAAATCCGAGACACGGATCATAATACAAAACTTTGTTTTTGAGGAAAAAATGGTAAAACCCAACAAAGAATTTTTGAAGAAAATAATATTAAAACCCAACATATAATTTTTGAGGAAAAAATTAGTAAAACCCAACAGATAATTTTCGAGGAAAAAACTATTAAAACCCATTAGAGAAACCTTCATGCAGCAAAACACAAGACTTCGTGTGGTAAAACAGCACATGCAAGAACATGCAACTCACAAAAAGCACATGCAAGCAACATGCAAGTACATGCAACAAACATGCAAGTACATGCAACCCTAAAAAAATTAGAGACTTTTGCTCAAACCAAGAAAACGCACGATTAAGACCCTTGACCAGGCTCGCGATTTTCAGCAAAAATCTTTGAAGACGAACCACAAATTTTCATAAAATACCTCCAACGATTTTTATTTTAAAAAATCAAAAAACAAATTTCTGGAAAAAACCATTGACACGCTCTGATACCATGTTTTGGTAAATTGATGTTGTATTAAATAGAGGAGATGAAAGCTCCTTATATAGATTTACAAAGACGATGTTTCTAAAAGAAACAATCGTGAACTAAAGAGGAAAATAGAAGCTACCCAATAAACTAAAGACTAACTAAGATGACCATTAAAGAAATATTATAATATTCTAATAGAAACATTCAAATGATGCTTTGAAAACCTACGTATCATGCAAGAAAGCTTATGTGTCATGCAAGCTTCTATACACTCAAAAGTATAATTATTGCTACCTAAATGAGCAAGTTTTTCCTTATTATAATGTTTTTAATAATGAATGCAACTAAGTTGAACAATGGGTATGCTAATAATGTTGATATCATTGTAGTATGGAATGTTAAAAGTGTAAGTGGAATTCCATTATTTAGATTTAAAAATGTGAAAACTTGGCAAAAACTTTGCAAAATAATAAAAAATATAGTATGTGTAAAAATAGAGGAAAAAGCTGATTTTGTGGACTTACATCTAAATGTAATACATAGAGATAAAACAAACCTATTTTTTTTAAAAGCATGAAAATCACTAAAAAATGCCTGCGGTTGAAAACAGTCTATTTTACTTTTAGATTAGATGATTTATGCTAAATAGAATGGGCTTAGCTGTAAAACACTATGTTACCAGATTCACTTATGGACCTAGGAATTCCTGGTTCGATTCGCTCAAAAGTTTGGTCCTTGTTAGATTTGGTCAAAAGTCTGCTGCAAAGACCAAAATTCACAGGAAATTCTTGCAGAGGCTCCTTGGCAGAATTTAGAAGAATTTTGGGCGAATTTGGTTTCCAGCAGAGGAACCCGGACAGAATTTTGCAGAATTAAGAGCGAATTTGGTCCAAAACACCTTTTTTTGACTTTTTTAAAAAGTTTTTTTTGCCAAATTATGTCTATTGAACCCTCCAACCCTAAAAGTGACCACTAAAAAGACCAAAAAGGTTGTTTTATATGTATTTTGGCATTTTGTTTTGTCATTTGGACTAAAATGTTAATATATATATGGTGGTGTATTTTCTTATGTTGCTTTAATATTAGCATAGTGGTGTATGAATTTATTTGCTGCTGCATATATATATATATATATATATATATATATATATACGAACCTAAAACGAACCCAAGCCAACCCAAGAACGAATCTTGAACCTGTATCCGAACTGGCAACTTAGGTAAAACACTATGTTACCAGATTCGCTCCTGGACCTGGGAATTCCTGGTTCAATTTGTTCAAAAGTCTGGTCCTTGTTAGATTCGGTCAAAATTCTGTTGTAGAGACCAAAATTTGCAGGAAATTCTCGCAGAGGAACTCTCGCAGAATTTAGAAGAATTTTGGGCGAATTTGGTTTCTAGCAGAGGAACGTTGACAAAATTTTGCAGAATTTTGAGTGAATTTGGTCCAAAAACACATTTTTTTGACTGTTTCAATTTTTTTTTGCCAAATTAGGTCTATTCGATCCTCCAACCCTAAAAGTGACCACTAAAAAGACCAAAAAGGTTGTTTTATATGTATTTTGGCTTTTTGTTATGTCATTTGGACTAAAACGTTAATATATATGGTGGTGTATTTTGTTATGTTGCTTTAATATTAGCATAGTCGTGTATGAACTTATATATATATTCTTGTATGGACGAACACAAAACGAGTTCGAATCCGAACCCAACCCAAAAAAATATTGAATGAATTTTGAACCCGAATCCGAACCAGCAACTTAGGTAAAACAGTAGACCATGCTGTTATAGTACATGGCCTACTATTCTAAAGGCAGTGGTGTATGAACTTATTTGCTGCATATATATATAGAGCGATTCTTACTCACACAATATACTGAGAGACACCATAAATTGAATATTTGATGTCAACTTCATCTTGTCTTCTGAGCTTATGGATCTTTAAGGTTTAGAATTTATTCCTACAATTTATTTCATTGATACCTTCCAGATGGTACTTACTTGAGAGATATTGCTGGGATTTTAGAAGGGCCTCTAACTGCTTTGGTATTGTAGAGTAAGAAAGGGGACCTTGTAGAATTTATTACGCTTATGTTCCTTTTGTAGCTTGAAGATGCAGTAGAAAGTGATTTGTTAGTTTAATACTTCTTTTGAAAATTATTGTTTGTATATTAAATGACATTTTGGATCACATCTTATTCTATGTATTTGGAGATGTGATATAGAAAATTCTTTGTATTTTGTTGCAGCTAGAGCAACTGGAATCTGAAATGGAGAATCTGAGGCAAGTTTTGATGGAAAAGGAAGAGCAAGAGCAAGCTATGCTTCAGGTTGTTTGGAGTGTTTAATTGCTTTTGTGATATTTAATGTTTTGACTTTCTTTTCTCTTTATCTGTTTCTATATGATGTCATCAGGGGTTGATACAATCTTTGATGATAAATTCCTGCTGTATCCTGTTATCAATCTTTTGAGCAACAGGAATTTGCACAATGATAACTTCATAGGATAAAAAGACAGGCAAATTTGTCTCAATATTGATGTTATGACAGTCTGGACTCTGTATTATGCTCAGGTGATGATGCGAGTAGAACAGGAGCAAAGGCTCACTGAGGATGCACGTAGATTTGCAGAACAGGATGCAGCTGCACAACGGCATGCTGCAAATCTGCTTGAGGTTCCTATTTTTAGGCTTGGAAAACTGAATATTGTGCCATTTAAAATATTGCCATTCATGGATGTTTTACTCTCTTATATGTCTAATAATGCATCAACAATAGTGAATGTCAAAGTGTAGAAAACTCTTTCTATTTTATGTTGCAGCTAGAGCAATTGGATGGAGCACCTAAAGTAATTTTTTTATAGTGCATGATGTTGCTGAGACTGACCAAAAAGATTTGTTTTCAGCCTATTTATTTATTAAGATTATGAAAATGAACTACTTTGCTTTCCTTTTAATTTTTCGAGTTAGCCTAGGACCACAGAAGCAGAATTTAAAGACATTTTCAACCTAGGATGACATTTTATGACCCTCCAATTCAAATGGAAGAGCTTCTTAATTATGTGAAGACTTTTATTCTGATAATTCAATTTCAGACCAAGGACGATGCAGGACAAGAAAATATCTAGATAAGTTTTTTTTTTAATCCCTTTTTTCTGTAATCTGAGGCTACTTGGATTTAAGGGATTCTACAGACAGAAGAAAAAGGTTGGCAATTACTAACCAAACTCTTGGCCACTCAAGAGTTACACTATGACAAATGAAGCAAAAAAGTTAAAAACAAAAGCCTAAAATGATGCAAAGTTAAGATTCACTCTAAATGAACATATACTGTTTTCTCGAACTGTTGAAAAAGAAAGAAATCCAAGTCTGGACAGCAGCTTAAACTTGTCATGAAATGGTTGAACACTCAATATCAGTCACTTCATATTTCAGGATTGATGAGTTTTAACAGGGCTTTTCCAAGTTTAGTACAGATTCTGATATATTTGTTCTACTTATCTTGGTCGTGTATATGGACGAGTTTATTATTGTACGTGTTTTGTACAACTTGTGATGTGATATGAGGAGAATTTGACCCGTGAAGTTGACATGATGGATGTGATGAAGAAATTTCTAAGCATAGAAGAGATAAGTGATCCAAGGTTATTTTTCTTCAGGTTTACAGAGGGTGAACATGATGACAATGCTCCTAGCAGAGAGGAAGTGTAGTATATTGTGGTAGTCTCTTGGCTTGGTGAACAACACCTTCCTGACAAAGGGGGAGTGCAGAGTTTTCACCTAGTTGCTCAATCTGTGTTCTTCTCAGCCGATGCACACTTCAGCCACTGTGTACTGCAGCAGGTCCAGACCCATGCACAGCCGAGAGAGCAGCATGGAAAGCAACCAGTTATGTAGAGAGGTTGCACATGCCAGTCTAATCCTTTTCTCAAACTAGAATGCTTTTTATATTTTCCAGCAATGCAGGAGAGGGCATATGCATGCTGTTTCAGAATTAGAGACAGTTTAGAGTTTGCTTTTGCATTAAGAAATTTAATTCGCAGTGTAGATTTAAAAGTCTAATTCAAAACTGGAATGAAGTTCAGTTTTAGAAGTCCCGAGAGATCTGTGTGAAGGTGTAGCAGCCTTTTCTAGGAACCCTCGGATAGAGTTGCGTGCATGCATTTGCCATCCTTATTAACTCATTGCAATTTTGAGCTAGTGCATTCTTTTTCATTTTAATATTCAAATAACAGACATGCACAGGCTTGAGAGTTCAATACTGTGTATTTGCTGTTCATATTTTCTGTGTGTTGTGTTCATAGATTCTTTCATTGAGAATCAGCAGTTTTGATAGGAATTATTAAATTTAATTATTCTTGAATTCGGGATTAGTTATGATAGGAGATATCAAATTCAAATTTCCTAGTGTTTAGAGTTTAGTTTTCTGAGTGCAGAATTTTCTTACCATGGTCTGAATATCCACTTCTCCAAATATGATCTTGGAAACTTGAGTGTTACATATAATTTTGAGTGAAACGGCCCTCTTTTTCGATTTCCAAACATCTTAGAAACGGCATTGAAATAGTTAGAACCATACTTTGCAAACTCTGCAAGTAATCTTCAAGTTGCTGAGTACTCTCTAGATTTTTTGCTTGGTGAGTTTTTTACGAGTTTAACTCTCGAGTTTTTATAGATGCAGGAAAAACATGGGTAAAAATGCAAATGTGGGTAAAACTTGTTTTTCACATGTTTTTGCTATAAACCATGCATTTTCTCTTTCAAGATGTCAATTTTTAATTTAGTACATTGTGTAATTGAATTTTGCAAAATAAATATGTTTCTTTGAGAGACTTTAATTTGTAGTACTTTATAAGTTGCTGAGTTTTTGTTGAGTATTTTCCGAGTTGAAAATTTTGGGCTTACCGAGTACTCTCCGAGTCCAAGTCTGCAAACTATGGTTAGAACCTTTAGCACTTGGCAGGTGACGAATGGGGAGGACATAGCATGTGCAATGGTAGATGGAATGTGGCTCCATCTTTAAAACAATCACACCTCATTCAGCACCAAGGTCAACACAAGTTAGCTAATTATATGGACCCCTCCAAAGGATTTGGATTCACTTGAGAAACAGATCTTTTGAATTCCTCACTCTACTTTTTGTTTTAAGTAGGTAGTCTGAGTCAAGCAATAGAAAATAAATTGGACATCAATAAAAAAGGTCAAGATGCTATAATCTGGCATTTTTCTAATTCAAGCAATTGCAGCGTAGCAAGCACATACCAACTCTTGACTTTGAAGCACAAGACAATATAAGGTTACAAAAATGGAGACTCACAGGTCACCCACACATGGCCCAAAATATCTCTTCCTTAAGGTTCTTCTATGTGGCAAATTCTCGATGTTTGAGAGCTTAAAATAAAGAGGAATATAATGCCTCACCGTTGCCCCGACTGTAAGTAATTTAACGAACATACCACACATCTATTCTTTCATTGCAAGCAATCACACAACAAGAGCAATATGGTGGAGCTTGGCATAAGCTTTTGAAGCCACTCAACTAAATATAGAGTTACAACACATACAAGAAGGATGGTTTACAACTTAGTTACCGGTGCGCTGGGTTAGGGGCTGGAGGCGGATGTGGATGCATACGGAAGCGGATGTGCGTAGGAGCCCTGTGGATGTGCGTCGAAGATATAATTCACCAATGGACACTGTGTCACAACATTCGCCGTATAACGAATTCCAATAAAATATAAAAAATTCAGTATAATTTGGCCCGAAGTTTGTTCCGAACAAACCTACAGCTTTTTAAATTGAAATATATTCTGCCACTTACATGAATAGGCGTGAATTTCGGGTTGAAATGAATAGGTGCTGAAAATAGGGGACACGACAATTCTCAGACAAAAATGAATAGGTTTTGCCCCCACGATGAATGGCACAATTGCACGAGACACCGTTGATCTAATGTAAACCACTAAAATGACACCGTCAACCTGGTGAAAATGAGTTTTCTAGAGACACATGCATACATGAAGGGATATTAAATAATGAATATACTTTAAGCTTGCGATGGAGTTTTGCACTCGGCCGCAAGTTTAAAATATATTTATTATTTGATATGTAACATTTAACATTTTAATTGTTTATATATTTATAATTTAAAAAACTAAATCTTTAAACACATTCATTTTATAATATATTTTAATGTATTATTATATAGTATATATAATTTGTTATATATATAGTCAAATTGGTAGCTTGACAATGTATTGAATTTTAAATTTAAGTATTGCTAAATTGTTAATTTATGATATGTTATATTTTCTTCAGACTTCTACATTTCTTGTATATATATATATATATAAACACATCCAAACGCACCCAAAACTCCTAAAAAAAATTTCACGCATCCGCGTGACAGATTCTCGCACCCGCATCCGCATCCGCATCCGCACCTGCATCTGCACCCGAATCGGTAACTTAGGTTTACAATATAGAGAAGCATAGGAATAATAAAGCTGATGCATTAGATAACCCATTGAACAACCAGGAGATAATCCTTGGAACAACCGGGAGATATTTAGTTTATAGCCTAGAGCATAATTATAGTCTACACAGCCACACTTCTAAACCTATAAATTGGAACTTTCCATTCCAATACAATACACAGGCACTGCATGTGACTCTTGTATTATTCAAGATTTTGGCAGTCTCAAATTTATTGGTAGAAGGTGACCCATTGGTCATTTCTTGAAGAGAACTCTGCAGACCATACCAATCAAAGGGAGATCCTAGCCTCAAACAACTACCGACTATATACTAGAAGCTGCTATGGGCAAAATAACATACTTGCTAATATACATTCAGTAAACTGCAGTTGAAACCAACAAAGTAGTGCAAGCTTAAGAACCGCATATGAATCGTATTGTTCAAGAGTTTGGCCTTCTCCTAGTTGCAGGTAGGTGACCCAATGACCATTATTTCAAAAGCACTCCAAAGACCATAACAAACAAAATTGAGAACTTAGCCTCAAACAGCTACTAACTAGAAACTAGAAGTTAAAAAAAATCATGCTTGTTAATATCCATTCTCTAAATGACAATCCAACACAAGAAAAAGATAATATGACAAGGCTGCCAACTAGTTATGACAAAGAGGCTATAATTCATATCTAGTTGTAATGCCTGACAGGATGAACTCCAAGGTTTACAGTAAAAGTATCTTCCATAATTTAAAGCCTGTCAAGTCAAACGAAGAAAAAAGGTGTTAAAAAAATGAACTGTAAAAATTATATATTACATATATTTAAAACAAGGAATTTTAGTTTTACTTAGACTTGCACTTGGACCAAATCTATTCCCCACAGCCACTCCCATTCTACAAAACTTTGCTATCAAAGTGCCCCTCCTGGACTCATTTTCTGAATAGGCCTATGCGGACCAAGCTTACCTTCAGATTCCTTTAATTTATTGCTTAATTGATTACACTTATCATTTACTCATTGAATAAACCTCACACAATGGCTACAGCTCCAAAAATTTCAATTTGTTTAATTACTCACACTTACTGCTTATTGAATAAGCCTATCATAGAATGGTTAGAGCTCCTGAACAATTATTGAATGAGCCTAGGGGCACCCTCTCCTAGTGAAGGAACTTACTTCAAATAAATACTGGTTGCAAGGAACTAAACTGAACCAAGGGACTATTTCTGGATGGACAAAATCCTACCTAATATCTCAAATGGGACCCTCCTCCTACTCAACTTCCCTTCCCTCTTAATCCCTCTCATCTTTATTTATTGCTCCTAGAGAAGATCCCTTGTTATGATCGCATGCATATTCATCAAAATGACATGTACCTAGTGTATCTATTTGGACATGTCCTTTGATCCTTCTCTGCTGTGCATCTTCCTTCTAGTCCCCATCACTTCATTTGAGCACCTATTAAGATTTCACTTTAACCTTTGTATGGCTAATATTTCTTTGCCTATAGTTTTAAAGATCCATTAGATAATAATAGGTAGGAATGGTTGTTGGATTTGTCGGTAAACAATATCCTCGGCCTAGAAGCGATTCCAGCTGTCTGAACAGACATATTAATCAAAATTCAAGGAATTTATTTGACCAAAGTCCTAAAAATAATTCCAGCTCAAGATACTGACCACATTGCATTTATTTCCCCATGTCAAACCTTTGTTTAAACCCATTAGATGCTTCTGCCATGATACTAGCAATCTCACTGTTTACTCAAGTCTGCATCTACCCCTCCAATAATCACAAAATCCATCCTTTCTGTCATTTAAAATCCATCCTTACAAAATTAGAAATATCTATCGCCACCCATTTAACATTACCCCTGACCATAATGCCAGAAGTTTTAGCCTATTTAAAAGTGACCTTGTTTAATTGCCCGAGATAGTTGAAAAAGTTCTGACTAAAGATAGTAAAAAATATGCCCTCCTGTCCACGCACATACATTCCCCCTGCTCCTCCACAAATATCTCTGAATGTTTATAAAGGTCTACACAAGAAAGGCGCCAACTAGAACATGCCTTAGGCAGGCTATGCACAAGCAGCAGGTAGAGAGAGATGCTGCACTGGTTAGAATCTGTCATGGAGATGTGATAAATATTATTCTCATTGGGGATGATCTTCTTTTGTCCTTCCCAAATTTGGCTTCCTTTAGCTCTGCCCTATAAATCTAACTCACATCACACAGATGGTTTGGGTAACACTGCATTGCAACACCAACCAAGGAGCCACCTTTATATCCCAAATAGCTCTGTACCAAAGTTAAGTCATTGAAAGATTTTGTTCTGCAACCCCATCTCACTTTCATTGTCATGTGTTTACTTCCCAAAATGCTAGTGCCAGTCAGCTTTACCCAACCTCCATCATGATTGTTGAAAGCGCAAGACCCTCTTCTCCTAGAAAGGATAAAATGACTGGAGACACTGCTCTTGCGGGTGCCTTGCTTCTTATCAACAATAGCATCTAACTTCTTAATGACAATTTGGGACCCTAAAGGACCCCACCACACTCCCAATCTTGACAAGCTTCTGAATTTGATTTAGAGGTGCTTAAAATTCCTTGGTTCTGTTTTCCAGCGACAGATTTGCAGAATTGGGATTCTAGAAAATATATTATATGAAGACATGGAGATTCAGCAGTAGCAAGTACTATCATCCTCCTGCCAAGTGCCAGGTATTTCAGGAAGAAGCTTCGAGAGGACGTAAGAGCTATAATGATCCCATGAGATGTAGCCGCCAATAGGGATGCATCAGACAAAACTGGGAGAGATGACAAGAAAGGCTACACCCCTTTCCCTTGAACTGGCCAAGAACCCATCCCTACCTTGGCATCTAAAGGACTCTTGCTGCTGTTGTAATCTGGATTTTGTTGCTTGAATTTGTTCATTTGGTATCAAATATTTCTAATATAGATATCTTGTTAGATTTTTATAATTATGCTTATTATTACTCTACTTGCCTTGTGTTTCCTTCCTAACAGACTTCCTGTCCCTGCTGTTTCAAATCTATTGATCTTTTCCATCCTTTGGCTTGACCCTCGGTTTTTTTTGTGTACTACTATATACCTTTTTAATAAATAAATAAACAAAAACCTGGTTGGTTGAATTCCACTTACACTTTCTGACACTCTCTCAATATTGTGTACATGGAACACTGCCATGCACAAAATATGTAGAAGACAGCATGAACATTGAACTGTCTTAAATGCCTTAGGCGTTGACGAACTTATGCCAGTGAAAATAATATGTCAAAAGAGGTGCTGCATTGGACAAGTAGCGGAGCTGTCTTAGATTTTACTATAAGGTAAAATCTATTTTTGCTCTAGTTTTGTATCCTGCATAAATTGTTGCTATGTGTATGAATATCACCTTCTATTGGCTCCTGACCAAACTTGAGTCAAATTATAGCTGGTCATTTCATTTTGTCTGCATTTAGGGTAGAAAGTATATGGAATTATACCTATTTATTTATGCCTGATTTTTGTAAACTAATTGCCAATAAAAATGTCTATGTTGTCCTCCCTTAAAGATGATCCAACTAAATTTCATGCAAGCTGTTCAGTTCCTTTTCACTGACTGCACAAATCCTGTAATATCCTCAAATGTGGATAATAGAAAAACAACAATATCTCCAAAAATAGGACACAGAAAATTCTGAAGTTTTATTTGCACATGAGAAATCCTTCAACAAACTCAGATTTACATTCAGATTATTGAACCGATTTTTCTACTAATATAAAAAAAATTCTGAGTATAGAACAAAGTTCAGAAATTCAGTTTAAATCTGCCCAGAAACGTCAGAAAGGATTCACATTGGCTCACTTTTATTTTTCTGAGATGAAGATAATTAACAGTGTGCAGATTTAGACACATACCTCAGAAATGTCTGCAAACCCTAGCTGTCCTTAAATTGAGAGTTAACATGAGAGTCAAAGTCAAACAAATTATCAAAACATAAACATTAATACTATGGGACAGCCATGGGACACCCCCATTTTTGGGACGGGACAAATAAGCCCGGGGACCCGGGTAACACTAATTTATGCTTTGTTTAGGAATGTTAACTTATGGTTTCTTTTAATTTTTAAATGGTGCAACTTACATTGATATTTTCATGAATAGCATTCTTTTGCATTAGTTGATTTGTTCTTTTTAATGTAATTTTGTATGTGATGATGATTAACAATTTTATCCTTTAATTTCATAGCTATCCATTTTGAGCCTATATATGTAAATCATTTGATTTATCTTCCCTTCATGTCAATATTTGTATTTGTGATGATGATACATTTTATCATTTTATTACATAGCTACTCATTTTAAGTCAATATGTGTAAATCGTGGGATTTATATTCCCTTGATGTCAATATTTGTGTTTTAACTACATAATACTTTATTTCCCTTGTCATTATTTGTGTTTTGTTTCTTATCGTGCTACATAATAATGGAATATGAGATGCATTTAATAGCATCTGTGTTATTCTCTATGTACTCGTTATTTGTTTCAAATGTTTGGTATAAAGTTTTTGGAGCAATGTATACAAATCTTCATGGTTTTTGTATGCAAGATAGCCTTATCACTTAATTGGCAGGTAAATTATGAAGATGCCATGAAGCAACTTGCTATGATGGAAAAGAGGGCCATTATGGCAGAAAGCATGTTGGAAGCTACATTGCAATCTCAATCTAGTCAGCCAACTACAACAAGAAGAACACCCGATTCTCCACAGCCAGAAGAACCGTCAAAATTATCCTTGTCACAAAATGGATTGCAAAGGTAATGGCATGTTTGCAACTGACTTGAACATTTCAGTTTTTGGAAAGTAGTTTTCCCATTGTGTTATCTATAAAATTGTATTATAGAGCATATGCCTATATTTATTTTTCTCTTTGATGTTTAAGTCATCAATTTGTAACTCTGTAAAAGATGACACCGATTTATTTTTCTGATAGGTTAATCGAAAGATCTATTTGAGGCCTGTGCCAATTCCAAAGAAAAAAAGTAAAAACTCCACAATTAAAGACATCTAGCTGCATCTAGCAATTCCAATAAAAAACTACAGCACAATGTTATCGTATTTCCAATACTCATTGTAGTTTAGTAGAATACATAGTTGACGGACTTTGGAAGGTGACTTAAATACTAAAATAAGACTGTATACAAAGCCTATTGAAAATCAACCAAAAAGGCTTTTAATAGAAACAGATGAGACATCTACCGGCAACAAATGAGAGAAGAACATGGATCAAGCATATACATGCCGCAAGGCCCTCTCTAAGCCTCAATTGTGTGTGCTGGTAATCTCGTCTTTCCATCATCCATATTCCTCAAGGGAACTGACACTATGAGATAAACAGTGCGTGAACTGCATATTAAAGACTCAAAATGATTCCATTAACAGTAAATAGGTCATCAGTAACAATAACTGTCTTCTTGTTGCATTCACCTTTTTCTACTGTTCTACAATAAAAAAATCTCAAGGTGATCATTGGGTTGGAAACATTGAAGGGTAAAATGATCTGTCAAGATTGAGGGCCCTGACATACCATCCAACCTGTTCTGCATAAATCCTGTACATGACAAAATGGGTATTTTTCAATCAATGCACTTCCACTGAAACCTCATTCTTTCAATTTTTATCTCTTCCAGATGTATCTTTTCCCATCCACTACACACAGTCAATGAGTTTATGCAAATAGATCATTTGAAACTGGAGGCTAAATCGTTCCTCAAAATATATTTCGATCAATCCTTGACTATAGGTTCAAACTTCGAAGTATCTTCATGCACAATTTCTCACAATCTTGTCTTGGTAAAGGGTATATCGAAGGAAAGTTTGATCATTTTCTGTTAAATTCTTTCAAAAAACATTTTTATCATCACCCCTTTGGCTTTGGGAACAGAGCGTTCTTTATCTGCAACCCCTTCTCCTTCCTCCCTTTCATTTGACTTGTTTCCGTCCCCAAAATGTTTTGGGGATAGTGGGACGAAAAGGAAATGTCCCCCAGCCGTCCCCGAAATATTCGGATGATTTTTGGCATTAAAAATTAAATAAAAACACTTTTTTTTTAAAATTCTTTTTGCCAAATCAACAATATGGGGGCCCCACAAGGTTCGAATTCTTGTCCGCGGATGATAAAATTTGTGATTAAATATTTGGCAATGAAATCCATGATTAAATATATTAAAATTTTTATATATTAAATCATAAATATTAAAATATATAAAATTATAAATCTAATATTTAATTTAAGTTTTTCAATATTCATCATAATAAACATATGTTAAAAAATTGTATTAAATAAATAACTACAAATTTAATTTGATAAATTATTGTAAAATTATTAAAAATAAGTTAAGCGACAATGTTCGCGAGAGAGGGTCGTGGTGCCGAGGAGCAGCGACAGGACAATGTTGGTATCAGGCTGCATATCGACCGGGATCACGGACGCAGACACTACCAAAGAGGTTGGGGCGACGAAGTAGAGCAGGAAATCCTAGTGGAGCTGTTCCGATCTAGAGTGGAGCAAGAGCGGAAACCGTATGGAAGCACACTAAATGAGCACTAGAGTTCGAGTAGGCACAATACTGAAGAAGGCTAGAGGAATCAAGAAGATATAGCTCATTGGATACACACTCCACAGTTCGTATATTAAAATGGACGATGGATGGATAAGCGACCATACATTAAACCAAGATAGAGGATCCAAGGCAAACAAAATATACAATGAGAGTAACCAAAAAGGAATTTGGATCCGGGTTATAGAGGGGATTAGAAGTCCTTCCGAAACCCAAGGAGAGGACTTCCATGGCTATACCCACACCCAAACCTCGGGTAACACTCTAACAGGAGTAGCAAAAATTTGGCATAGGCCGAATCACGCAAAACCCCGAATGATTTCGGATGGGCGTTCCAGGGAAAAGATTAGCTCTCCAAGGGACAGGGGTTTCAATAGGGAATGGGGAGAAAGGAAGACACAGGTAGATCTAGGGGATTGGGAGATCCAAAGACGGAAAGGGAAAGAGGTAGCGGTGAGTGACGATGGGTCATCCCACCAGTACATCTTGGACCAAGGTACGCCCTCTGGCTCTGGTAACATCAATTTATCTCTAGGTAATTTTAAAATTTAGGCAGAAAGGGAAATTTTGAAATCTAGAGGACTGGCCTTTCTAATCACGATTTCATAGTTGCTTGGTGCAAAACTTAGTGGGGTGATCAACTTAGGGTTTCGGCCTGCCAAAACATTCTTAATCATTTTCCGAACAACGGAGGAAAGATGAAAAGCCTTGTATAGTAGTCCATTTATATTGGAGGGTTTAGAGATGCATTTGATCAATTGGAAACCTAACTTCAACCCATGGACACATAAATTGCCCAATCGATCTGTGTGGATTCGGCTATACAATCTACCGCCAAAATAGTGGAACATGGAAATCCTTCGGGAGATAAGAAAGGGATTGGGAAATTTATGTAGTGTTGATGAAATATTTGATGATAGGATGGGGGGATCCTATGCAAGATTATGCCTATCAATGGGAGAAGACAAGATTTTTCCACTTGTGATCTCTCTTGTGGGAGATGGCACCACCTAGATCCAAGAGGTTGTAAGGGAGGGCACAATCAGGACTTGTCCTCATTGCAAGTCTCGGGATCACGATAAGTTGGGGTGCAACGCACTGCTGTTGAATGATAGAGCTGGGAGCTACTATGGGGAAAAGGGGGTGGAGATTATGGAGAAAAAAGGATATGTGAGAATTGATTGTGGGGGTGAAACGGAGCTAATTGGCAACATTCGACCACCAATTTGGGTGGGGCGGGACACTGTAATATCCCTGCTGCCGATCTGTGGAAACTTGGAGAAGGAAGATCCAGAGGACTTTGAGGAAGAAGAGTGTGGTGAGCCATATTGAGATGGAGGAAGAGATTGAGGTACAGGTAGAGGAGCCCCTGAAAGAGAATTTGGAGTTAACTATGGATACTTGTCAAAAGAATGAGAGTGGAAGGGAGACAGGGAACTCAGATAAAAACAAAAACGAAGGAGAAGAGCCCTCATAGGTACCTAAAGAGCAGAAAACAAAATCCAGGGAGTTGAGGGAAGTGGATGAATGCGAAGATGATTTGGATATTGAAGAAGAGGACACAAGGGATGATGAACTAGGTGAATGCAAAGAAACTAGAATGCTGGGGTAATCACAATCCAATATAAAAAAGCCCAACATCAAGGCAAAAGGAAAATGGGGAGCTAGAACCAACAAGGCAATATTAGAGATAACAGCCAAGGTAGTAGGGCAGATGACACTAAAGTCCATGAGGGTTATAGCCCCTCCCCAGGAACAATGAGGCTCCAATCATGGAATGTTAGGGACATTAGTACCCCTAACAAATGGCGCATGCCCAAGCACCAATTAGAACAAAGCAACACAAACATTTTCATTATGCCCAAATTGGAAGGGAGATAGGGAACTTAGACAGAAACAAAAACGAAGGAGAAGAGCCCTCATAGGTACCTAAAGAGCAAAAAACAAAATCCAGGGAGCCGAGGGAAGTGGATGAATGCGAAGATTCAGATATTGAAGAAGAGGACACAAGGGATGATGAATTAGGTGAATGTAAAGAAACTAGAATGCTGGAGCAGTCACAATCCAATATAAAAAAGCCCAACATCAAGGGAAAAGGAACATGGGGAGCTAGAACCAACAAAGGAAAATTAGAGATAACAGCCAAGGCAGTAGGGCAGATGACACTAAAGTCCAAGAGGGTTATAGCCCCTCCCCAGGAACAATGAGGCTCCAATCATGGAGTGTTAGGGACATTAGTGCTCCTAACAAATGGCGCATGCTCAAGCGCCAATTAGAACAAAGCGACACAAACATTTTCATTATGCAGGAAACCAAATTGGATGCTGAAGAGGGAAGGAATAGAATTCAGGGGTTGAGTAGGTGGCAGGGGCATTGGGAGGAATTGGAGTCCTTTGGGTCCATTGACCATGGAGTGTGAAGTAGTGGAGGAAAATAGGAGATGGCTCCTCATGAAATGCAGATCCTTGAAAAGAAATGATCGCTTTTTCCTTATCAACGCATATGGACCCATATCCACAGTGGAGAATAGAGTGATGTGGGAACAACTATCGCATATTTTGAGTGGCCTTGTGGGTGAAAAGGGGATTGTAGTAGGGGATTTAATGCCACCCTAAACAATGAGGAGTAAAGGGGGGATTGAGTAGAGCCACCAATGTAAAAAATGATTTCCAAAATTTCATAGAGAGTAATCAACTAAAAGACATCCATACAGAGAATGGGGTATTCACCTAGACAAATCGAAGGTTGGGGCTCACCAACATTGTAGAGAGACTTGACAGGTTTTTATTGTATGGTGATTGGGATAATCAAGCGAGGATTTATGAAGCCTCTATTATGTTGATATCAGGGTTAGATCATTACCCCATTCAGTTGCAGATAGATCAGGATGGCTCACCTATGGGTAATCCTTTCAAATTTGAGAATATGTGGTTGAAGGATAGCAAACTCAAAGACCTAATTGCTATGTGGTGGAAGGAACCTAAATTTGGAAATCACACAAAGCTATTTATCATAAGGAAGAAACTCAGTTACAACAAAGGGAAGCTGAAAGAATGGAATAGGATCCAATTCAAGAACATCTTTCAAGAAAAAGATAGAGTTGAGAAGGAACTGGCATGCCTGAATGAAACAATAATTGTAAATGGAATGACAAAGGAAGAATTCAAAACATTGAAACAACTAAAGGAGGATTTGTAGGAAATTCTGGGTAAAATAGAATGTCAACAATCAAGAGAGGTTTAGTTGAATGTAGGGGACAGGAATACCAAATATCTTCATGGATCTGCAATTGCCAGCATGCAGGAAGAGAATCACAGAAATTAAAACATCAAATGGGCAAAATGGCTTAATCCATGGAGGAGGTGAATCAAGAAGCTATTAGCTACTTTAATACCATACTGAATAGAGATTATAACTATGACAGGGAAATAAGAAACAACATTTTGAGTTCAATTGCAAAGCTAATAACAGAAGATCATAATACAAGTTTGCAAAGCCGGTCTCCTTTGAGGAAGTAAAGAAAGCCACTTTTCAGTTAAACCCAGATAAATCCCCTGGACCTGATGGGTTCTCTGTCGCCTTTTTCCAACACTTTTGGGATATTGTGTGGGAAGATTTGATTGTAGTTGTGGAGGAGTCAAGGAAAAAAGGAACAATGCTGGGCTCCATTAATCATACCTTTCTAGACTTAATTCCCAAGGGTGGAAGCGCTCAATCAATGGACGATTCCGAATCAATTTCTTTATGCAACATAGTCTACAAAGTTGTAACCAAGGTAATGCCCAACCGGCTTTAAAGAGTGTTGAAGTACATCATCTTAGATGAACAGAGTGGTTTTTCTCCAGGAAGATCGATCGCGGAGGTGATAATCATTGCTCATGAAGCAATTCATTCTGTAAGGAAGGCAAGAGAAGCATACATGATTGTCAAACTGGACATCCTGAAAGCTAATGACTTGGTTGATCGAAGTTTCTTGGTGGAAACTCTAGACAGGTTTGGCTTTTCTGCAACTTGGATTAAGTGGGTTCAAGGATGTATTTCTAGACCGAAATTCTCCATCCTAGTCAATGGGGCTGCTCAAGGGTATATGGACTCAAGTCGAGGTATTAGGCAAGGAGATCCTCTTTCGCCCTTCCTGTTCATAATCATGGCTAAAGCATTAGGAAGGTCGATTGGTTGTTTGAGGGAGGAGGACCAATGGAAAGGAATCGAAGTAGCCAATGGATTGGATCCACTCACCCATCAATAGTTTGCCAATGATACAATCTTGTTCAGGGAATCCAACCGAAGGGAAGCAAGGGTAATCAAGAACCTATTGGAGGAATATTGTCGTGCATAAGGTCAGAGCATCAATTGGAGAAAGTCTAAAGTCTTTTTCGTCAACACCCAAGTAGGACTTCAAAGTGAGTTAGCCAGGATTCTAAACCTGAAGGTAGGCAAACTCCCAGGGCATTTCCTTGGAATGCCTATATTTGCTAGAATTAACAAGAATTGCTATTGGGAAGGCCTAATCTCCGACTATAAAAATAAAATGGAATCATGGAAAGGTAAGTGGCTATCCTCAACTGGTAGATTGCTTATGATTAAGGCATTTCTAAGTGCACTTCCCGTCTATTCTATGTCATGCTTAAAACTCCCAAAATTGGTGGAATTGGAGTAACCAAAATCCTTAGGATTTTTTTTTGGAATGGCCCCGAGGAGACAAAGAAATTGGCTTCGATAAAGTAGGATAACTTCTGTTGTCCACTGGAGGCTAGGGGGGTTGGGGTTAGACAACTTGAACTAATGAACTTGGTAATGGGTGCCAAATTGGTGTGGCAGATGTCATCCAACACTGATCACAGATGGGTGAAGATTTTGAGAAAGAAGTATCTGGACTTGGACTACCCTACAAGAATCTTAATGGTCCTCAACCCTCTGAATGGTTCTGCCATATGGAATTTTATTGCGAGTTGTAGAAAGATAATCATTGAACATGTAACATGGGAGATAAGAAATAGCAGGAAAGTGAAATTCTGGACTGATTCGTGGGGTGGGGGGAGGTTGCCCTTGCAACACCTAGGGGCTGGATGAAATTAGACAGGAATCGCAAAGCAAATGGGGGTTGAAGGTGGCAGACTATGAAGTTGTCAAGGAAAATAATGGATGCTTGAGGTGGGAGTGGAAACTGTTAGAAGGTATGGATGCCCCAGATAAACAGAAAGAATTGTTATCCAAACTTTTGAAGGACAGTAATTATTCCTGCTATTGGAAAAGATACTATTCGGTGGTGTGGATCCAAATCGGGAGAGTACAAAGTCAAATTTGGATATACCATCATGGAAAATGCAAAGAAGCAAGTTTGGTCGGGAAAGTTCTTGTGGAATAGTTGCTGCCTCCCAAAGGCTAGGACCTTTTCGTGGTTGGCAGTCCAAAAGCAAATTCTTATGGCGGATAGATTATCGGTCATCAGAATTCAAGGGCCTAGTCGTTGTGAGCTCTGCAAAGCACGAAAGGAGACTGCCAATCACCTTTTGTTAGGGTGCGAGTACACCCAGACTTGTTGGAGATACTTTATGGCTAAGCTAGAATTTCAATGAACCCTGACAGAGGACCCAGAGGCATGGTTCTCAGCATGGCCATTGCTTTATAAAAATGCAATCTTCGGATGCCTCTGGGAAATTCTTACGTCTTCAATTGTTTGGGAAGTGTGGAAGGAGCGAAATCACAAAATCTTCAAAGGATCAGAGATGAACATTGATGCTTTGTGTAAGAAAATTGAGAATCCAGTCTCGAAACTTGTAAACAGAGTGACATGCAATCAGTTTGCTAAGCGTTGTGAGTACACTTGCTGGGATGATAGAATGACTAAATCCTTTTCTTATTTCAACATCCTAAAATCGGTTGGAAATGGAAATTTGGCTAAGAAAGAGGACCTTTGAAAAAAACACCAAGTGGGTTCTGCTAGAGTAAGGTTGGGTGAAAGTAAATTTCAACGACGCGTCAATAGGGAATCCTGGGCCAAGCGGGATTGGGTGTGTCACATTCAGAACCAATTGGGAGGGCAACAAACAATAGTGCCAAGTTCAGATCGACCTTGATAGCCCTTCAAGCATGCTTTGAAATTGGGGCGAGGCGTGTTGATATGGAAGGTGATTCTATGACTAAGATTAATGCAATCAAGATGATTTGGACCACAGATTGGAGGCTGGGACAATGGCTTCATCCAATAAAGCAATCGCTAAATAGTTTGGAGGATTACAAAGTGTCCCACATGTATAGAGAGGGAAATGAGGTGGGGGATGAGCTCAGAAAACAAGTGGTTGAGCTAACAGACATGGGATGAGAGTGATGCGATAGGGCGATTGATAGGGAATGGGTGCGACTCTTGGCCTTCGAATAGATTTGGAAAGATGAATGTATTGATGAGCACTTCATCCTGCAAAATTGTGTTAAAGTGATGAATGTGATGAGACAATTGGGTGGGCTGGGGTTTGGGTAAAGGAAAAGAATGCTGTGCGGATAACTGGTGTAACGTGGAGGAAGCTGCGGATTGCCCGACGCATGAGGAGTGTGGCCCGGGCTGCCTTGTGAGTGCTCGTGCCAATGCAGCTCGAAAGGTGCGAGCTGAAAGGTCTGATGATGAAGATGACTCCGACCGAGGAAGCCCTCCTTGACTGTATGTGTGTTTTAAAATAGATGGTCTTTGTTTCTAGTGTCCCGTGTGGGTAAGGATGGTTATGTATATAGTAATACTATGTATGTCATAGATACATGACATCAGAGAAGGCAAATGGAGCTAGGTTTGGTGCTCAAATTATGATGTAACTACATATGATGAATCTAGTTTAGGTGGTTGAAATTTGGCTTTGTTGGTATAGGATGTCAGGGTATAGAAATACATACATCCTGAGATTAATTCTCGGTTTTGCAGTGTAACCAATTTTTTTTCTATAATACAAGGGTGCTGCCCTTTTGCAAACAATTCAAGTTATATATATATATATATATATATATAAACATTAAGGCCATTAAATTTAAAATTTATATTAAAAAAATAAAAGTAAAATACTAAACTAAAATCTAAATAAATACTAAAACCTAAAATCAAAATATTAAATTATATAAAAAATGGGAATATTTGATAGCTAGAATGAGGCTTAGTTTCATAGACGGCTGTGTCTGCAGCCTGTTATATTTTGATGTTTTAGACTTTCAGATGTTTGAGACATTTGGATTTGGATATTTATATTGATAGATCATGGTTTGGATGTTTGAGACTATTGTTATAATGCTGTTATACTGATTTATACTGCTGCTATTATCATTTATGTTTTTATACTGCTGTTGTAACTCGTGAATCAGGGATTTATTTGCATATTGTCTTAATCTATTATTGACATATCTCTCTCTTTCCCCCTCTATCTATAATATCTTAATATATTTTGAAAAATTCACATATATTTTAAAATTTTGTATGTTGTCATCCCCTATTGTTCGCTCTTTAGGATACGTCCCGGAAACACGTCCCCTGTCGTCCCACTGTCCTGGTTCCTGAAATATCGTTGAACATAGGCAATTTACTCTTTTACACCCCTCGATTTGACATGGATGATGTCAAAAAAGGGCAAGAAGGAAAGGGATGACTGAATGGGGACATATGGGCCAAAGTTGATCCAGATAGGATTTCAAGATGGGAGGTCTTGAAAACTTGGGATGATGATATATCATATATTCAATATGCTACAAAAGAAGTGGTTTGCAATTACCATCCGTTTGAGACATACCTATGTTTTTTTTGTTGTAGATCCCATTTGATGACATGGTTGAAAAGTGGAGCATATTGTGGGTAGCAAAGAGCTTAAAGATCAATAAAGTTGGAAGATTTGTAGAGACAATAAAACAGTTTGATAATTTTGAAGTTGGGAATGCAGTTTAGATATAGTTGAGAAACGATATGCTTGCGGGGGAGAAGGCAAAAATCTTAAACTAATTTCATCCATCAAGCAACAATAGAACAGGTTGGGTAGGAGTTCTTGTAGAGTAGTATGAAATGATGCTTTGTGTATTAGGATTTCAATCATAAAAAGAATTTAAAAAAAACGTTTTTCTTTCTAAAGTGTTTTGGGCACTTTTTTAAAAAGGGACCTATAGGTTCCTTGTTGGTTTTCCTTGGGTGTGCCCAAGGTACGTACATCCCAGGCACCTCAAGTTCCTTGTGGGTACACACCTTCAGACCCACAGTGAACCCAAGGCACTTGAGGCGTACCCAGTGTGGGTAAAGGGTACCAAAGCCATAACCATGCAACATAGATATTTACATCTTTTCTGTCTGAAAAATAAGAATTAAAATATTATAATGTAGAAGTTCAATTAATAATTAATTAACCATAACTTATATAATTATTATTATATTAATATAATATTTTTTATTTAAAATTAAGAGTATTACATCAGCTCATGGATTAACGTGCATAACGATCCTATATCACTATCTACCCACCAAAATACATCCAAACCATATAACCCACCTTTTAATAGGTATCCCAAACAACCCACAAAATGTCTTTGGGAGAAAAATGGAGACTCACTATTTTTCTCCAAACCTTCAGCCAATAGGTAATTTTGCATCCAACCAGCATCACCCTTAGGAATTAGACCCATCATCTTGTTTAGAAATTGGACATTGTGCTCAAACCGCTAAATTCCTCTAAGGAGAGATGACTCCATAGAATTTGATCAAAGGGAGCTTCCCAACCTCTCTGCCCTGACGTCAAATAACATTATAGTCGTTTGGTAGCAGTATCCCTCACCTGAGTCTACATTTTCTAACACATCTTCAAGCTCCCCCAAGTAGCATTTCTAGATCAATTTTTGGCACATATACGTTACCATGTCCTTGGTTTCCCCCACATTAAACAATGTTGCCAAAAACATTGGAGAGACGTCAGTATTGACTCTGTGTCTATGGTCTGTCTTAAAAAAATCATCTCCAAGAATGATCTTAGCAACATGTATGACAAGGCCATGGTTTGATTTAAAAATGTGCTCTAAATGCTTTTGAGATACTTTGCCTAGAAAGGACATCTACCTTTCCTTGATTACTTGTCGCAAGGGCATGTCCATGGCTGCCACTCATCCACTCTCTCTTAGCCTTCAAGAACAATGGCTCATAACTTACTGTTGGAGGGCATAAATAAACACTTACGACCTATGAAATACTTTTCACATGCTTTTCGCTTGAAACATTGTGACTTAATTATGTTTTGGGCATCCCCGTCACATCAAGCTTCCCTGTATCTAAGGATGATATTTTTTTGTTTTTGGTATACACTAGCTTTGTTGACGCCGCCCATTTAATCTGCAAAGTATTGGTCCATGTCGATGTGTTGGCCAGAGAATCGACCAACACATACCAATCATTAGTGGATCAGGCCAATGATTTAATTTGTCAACTTTGCACATCCGGATTCATTATTACGAGAAGAGAAGTTGTCGATGTAGAGTTAAATGCAGTGGTATGTCATTCAACCTGGTTATGTTCTCAGTGACATTTCACACGCATAGGTTCAAGCATCAAATTCATTTAACACAGTTCCCCCATTGTGTCACCATCCTCTATACTTAGCAACACAACCAACTTGGCCAAATCATTTGCCAACGTGTTTCCTTCATGATACACATGTGATTTTGAACACGTCTAGCTTGCCTATCAAGCTTCCATATATAGGCTTTAGCCATTTGTTGAGCTTCTAATTGGGAGTTGTATTTTGGTGAATTGCATTTACTGTAACTAGGGAGGTCTTCCAAGTGCAATTGTTTTGCTTTCAACTTTAAATCACATTTTAGACCTAAGAGGGCACATAAAAAATCGACAATGTTTTTTGTTGTTGTGACCAAAACTTCTGACTTCTCATTGAGGATAATTCCATTATGATCTCTTGCCTCACAACTAGCACCACTTGAGCCATGATTGCCTTGTTATGTTGATAAATAATGATAATTATATTATAAAAGATAATAAATTATGATAAGTTAGGGTGTGGGAGAAGTATTGCTTGAGCAGTAACTTTTTGTAATGGGCTCTAATTGTTACTAGTGGTTCTAGCCGGATCACTTTTGTCATCAACAAATGATGTAATTATCTTTCAAAGTAATACAATGGGTGCTGCCCCTTATGTGCTATTTACTTACCAAACAATAAAATGATAAATTATAAATTGATAAGTGGGAGATATTTTCCACATCAGGTCAAATTGTGATATGGCTATCAGGATTCAACTGTGTAGTTTTTTGAGTCAAACACATTGACCCATGTTTCATGAGTAGTGGTTCACAAGAACCCATCTCTCATGAGAATGAATGGAACACTTAGCACTCATTGCATCTAGGTGATGCTCACAGAGGTGAAGCACCGAGACTTCTCGGGAGGTCACCCATCCCAGTACTACTCCATCTCGAGCACGCTTAACCCGAAGAGTTGGGTTCTTGTGAACCACTACTCATGAAACATGGGTCAATGTGTTTGACTCAAAAAACTACACAGTTGAGATCTGATAGCAATATCACAAATTATAAATTTATAATTCATAGGGTTTTGACATTATTCAAAATCTAATTCCAATAATTAAAAATAAACAAGAAAATAAATAAATAAAAGATTGCATAGCTTTTAACGTTATAGTTTTTTTAAGAACTAAAACGAAAGCAAATCAATCCTTTAGGGTTTTACTTGTTTCTTTTTCAAGCAAAAAAAGTTTAAAAAGCTTTGAACTTTATGCCAAACACCTTGGGATCGCGCCTGAATCATCACGTTATTATTTGGAACATCAGGATTCAGCCAGCAAAAGGTGAAATGTTTCTAGAGGGAAAAAACAAAGGCTGTGCAATTCCGCAAGGATTCCAAGATGTACGTGATTCCAAGACATACAAAACCCAGAACTGGTAGAGAAATGAGATTATTCGGTAACTTTGTTTGAAAATCAAGAACGACATCAGCATGATGGTTGATGGGAGGTTCAAAATCCAATGTTGACTTGTAGTAGCTTTTGAGAAGATCAACATTGTTGGAACATCAAGTTGAAAGTGGTTTTGAATACCTATTGAAGAATAGTGTTAGGTCCACAATGAAGTGGCTTGACGTTATTGTGTGTTTTTTTGCTGAAAATGATGTTTGTCCAAGTATAACCATTCTTGTTCCCAACTTGAAAATGACGAGGGACTCAATGACATCAATGACAATCCATATGTTGATAAGTAAAAGATATTTTCCACAAGTCAAATGGGGTTGCAAGCAAAGCGGTCTTAATCAAGGAGGAAACTTTGTAGTTAAGCGCGCTTGAACTGGAGTAGTACTGAGATGGGTGACCTCCCGAGAAGTCTCGGTGCTTCACCTCTATGAGCATCACCTATATGCAATGAGTGCTAAGTGTCACATTCATTCTTATGAGAGATGGGTTCTTAGTGCTAAGTGTAACATTCATTCTTATGAGAGATGGGTTCTTATGAACCACTGCTGATGAAATATGGGTCAATGAGTTTGGCTCAAAAACTACACAATCCATATGTTGCCTATGCTAAGGTCAACAACCTTTAGGATGGACTGTGCATCCTTATCAACAATCCAAATGATAGAAGCATTGGTAAACAATGCTCACAAAAGTGAAGGAAAACCTTGAGTTAGTTGATGGCGAGATTTCCATGGTGCTTGATGTGGAAGTTGACCTTGGTTGACAACAAGGTAGGGAGCGGTGGAACCCTAGTGGGTTTAGTGAGGGTTCATGTCAAAAACTTATTTTGAATCCAATGGAAGCAAAAATCAGGAACAACATTAGCTTGATGGTTGATGGAAGTTCAAACTTAATGTGGAATCATGGTAGTGTTTGAGGAGATCAAGTCAAAAAACATTTTCAGAAACCTATTGAATAATGTGTAAGTTCCATAACGAATTGGCTTGATCTTGTTGTGTGCTTTATTTTGAAGCAAACATTGTGCTTTATTTTGAAACAAACATTTATCCAAGTATAACCAATCTCAACCCCCAACCTAAAAATGATGATGGACACTACTACGGTCCATAGGTTGTTTTTGCATCTCGAGTCTTTTGAAGAATTTGAACTCCTTTGGATTAAAGAAGACTCTACAAATGCTAGATGATGAAATGGACCTTATCTCTCATTTTTTGAATGTGCACAATTGTTCGAGAAGGCAAAGATAAAGACAACTTGTAGGGAAAGGTGAGTAATTTCTAGAAAAGGGATTTTTTTGGATGTAGCATGCTCAATGTGGGTTAGGCCCAAATCCTAGTCAGTAGGGAAAGTCTAATGGTGAATCAACTCTGCACAAGAGTATGGGTCAATATAGTTTGACCACTTGACTAAGGATGAAAGGCAGTAGAGAAATTAAGGGAAACTCCCAAAATCTTCCACAAGGAATGACAATTGGTTGTAAAGCTTGAACTGTCAATGCCCGATACAAACGTCAGATTTAACCCGACCCACGTGACGCGGTTAAGCTATGTCACGAGTCCCCAAGGAAGTGTTGACCACCAAGTCAAGAATCCTAAGGGAAATCAGTGGTACAATGTCATGACTAGGAGATTCCACCAGTTCAGGTTCAAAATCTTTGAAATGCCTCTCTTCAAGTGAAGCAAATGAGAAGCCTAACTCCCAAAATTCTTTTCTTCATAGGCTGATCTTCAGGACTCTAGATAGGAGAATAGAGCATAAAGGGTCCACCTTCATCAAAAACTACATCTCTACTGAACGTGAGATGATTAGTGTCCACATCAATCAAACGATATGCTTTATGATTGTCATTGTAGCCTGTAAGCATCAACTTTTGACTTTTGGAATCTAGCTTGGTCCTCTTTGCATCTGGAATCCAAGCATATGCTGTTGAATCAAAAACCTTCAGGCGACTAATATTTGGCTTCTTCCCAGACCATGCTTCCTCTGGGGTCTTCTTCTCGACGACATGTGTGGGAGACCGGTTTAGAAGGTACATTGCATTATACACTGCCTCTGCCCAAACCCAAAACTTCTTATAACATGTCTATGCTCCAACATAGATCGGGCCATTTCCATAATTGTACGGTTGCTCCTCTCAACAACACCATTTTGCTGAGGGGTGTAGGTTGTGGTAAGTTGATGCTTAATACCGTTTTTAGCACATAAGTCAGAGAATTCATTGGAACAAAATCCCCCCCCATTATCTGACCTAAGAGTAATGATTTGAAATCCTGACTCTTTTTCAACTAATGCTTCAAATTTTTGGAATTCATTAAACACATTTGATTTTGCTTTTAGGAAAAACACCCACATTTTCTTATTGAAATCATCTACAAACAAAAGAAAATACCTGGCACTAGTGACCGAAGTATTTATTGGTTCACAAACATCCGCATGAACCAGTTGCAAGACTTTGGATGCTCTCCAAGAGTTTCCATTTGAGAAGGGAGAGCAATGCTTCTTCCTTGCTTGGTTAGCTCCACAAACGCCACGGGTTTGTGATTGAATCTCAAGTAAGCCATTCACCAGATTCTCCTGAGACAACTAAGAGAGATAGGGTATGTTGAGGTGACCATCCCGCTGATGCCAAAGAGAACTAATGGATGAACTCTTTGTAGCCATCGCAACTTCCTGAGACTCTCTAGTATCAATAGGGCAAAATAATCCATGATCTTTGAGGCCAACAACAATTGTAGTGTTCGACTCTTTGTCAACAATATGACACTTGTTTGTACTGATGACGACATCCAACTTCAAACAATTGCAAATTATCTGACTCATTGAGAGCCGATTGAGCTCCATGCCCGGAACATAGTATACGTTTAGAAATATGGGATTTCAACCACCAGATGTAATCTAAACGTTGCCCTTCCCGACAATTTTATACTCTCCACCTCCGCCAAAGATCACTTAATCGGAGCATGGTGTGTACTCCATGGACTAATCTCTTCTATTTGTAAATTGCCGAGAAGATCCAGGATCAATGTACTGTGCAAATGTTTTGACATGATCTACAGGTCTTTTGGCCATAAATGCATTAAAGACAAATTCCTTTTGCTCAGTATGCTTTGCAATATGGGCCTTTTCCTGAGACCCTCCTGTTACAATATTTCATTATTCATAAACGAGTGATTACAAATGGAGACGAAGTCCTTATATAGAGAAATATAAGACGATGTTCTTAGAAGAAACAATCGTTAACTGAACACAAAAATAGAAACTAACTAATAAAACTAAACCTACTAAAGATGACCATTAGAAACATTACATTATTATTCTAATACCCTCCCTTTATGGTCATCGTACTAATTACCCTGCAGAAGACACAATGTCTTTTGGTCACAAATACAAAGAAGGCTGCCCCCTTCTCATCAGGGCATTCTATTGCTAAGACTCTCCATGGATCTGCCAAATGTTAATGACCAAGAATCTCTCCAACCTAATGTTGGGTAACAAAGCTATCCCTTTGAGATCAGCTGCTAAAACCTAAAACTAACATTTTGTGGAAAAATCGGCAAACATTGTAGATATGGTTTTATCAAAAGCCGCAAAAAACAGTTGCAGATGTTTGTCCTAGCAACTCTAGGCGCGACCCAAAACAAATTGCAAGAAACCACAATTTTTGTGGGAAAAAATTGCCAACTGCGAAATTGAAGTTTACAAAGCATTGCTTTTTTGGAAAAAAGGGTAAAAAACCCTCAACCTGAGAATCCATGACTTTCGAGGACAAAAACATACAAAACCCAAAGAACAATTTTTTGAGGATAAAAACAAAAAAATCAATTACAATTTATGAGGAGAAAAATCGATCAAAACCCAAGACATGGATTAGAATACAAAATTTCGTTTTTGAGCAAAAATGGTAAAACCCTTTAAGAAAACAATTTTTGAGGCATAAAGTTGCACAAAACCCACAAATTTTTTTTTATGGACAAAAACTATAAAACCCTACTAGATTTTTGAGGAAAAAATTATGAAAAACCTAAGTTGCCGGTTCAAGTTCGGGTTCAACGACGGATTCGGGTCCGAGAATCCAGTTTGTGGTTTTGTGAATTTTTTTCCCCATTATGATTCGTATATATATATATATATATATTATATATACAAAACTAAGAGAAATATACATAATTTTAAAACTAAATCATTTCATAGTATGAATCTATGATGCTTGATCATTGATCAATGCCAAATCTCAAAGATAAACATTACAAATTTAAGTAGTATACTTGATCATTGATCTATGTTAACGATTCTAAAGAAAATCAGCACATTGAATTACTGAATTACAAAATGAAAATTCAAAATATAATAAAAAAAAACATTTTTTAAGTGGGTTGGACCCACTTTTAAACATGCCTGGCTGTGGGTCCCTGGGGATTCATGCAGATCCTCGAGGGTCCATGCTGGATCCGGGCAAGGTTCGGATCTGGACCCGTGGGTCCATCAGGATCCGCGGGTTTGCAGATCCAGACGGACCCACAGGTCTGGATCTAGACCCTGCCCGAATCCAGCGCGGAGGTCCGCGAATCTGGTAACTTAATGAAAAACACATCCAAAATTTTTTTAAGTAAAAAAATTTATTAAAACCCATCCACTAATTTTTTAAGGACAAAAACTAGAAAACCCATCCACTAATTTTTGAAGGACAAAAATTAGAAAACCCAGAAAATGAGCAAACTTCATCACGCGGTAAAACAAGAAAACACTTTGCGTGGAAAACAATACTTGCAAGCAACATGCAACTCACAAAAAGCACATGCAAGCAACATACAAGTATATGCAACCTATGAAATTTGCAGACTTTTGCTCAAACCAAGAAATCAAAAAATCTTCGAATCCGCCAATGAATTTGCAAAGTCATTTTTTCATAAAAAAAACAATTAAAAAATTTCTTGAATAAATTCCAAGACAAAAAGGGTTACAAATTTTTCTTTTAAGAAATTTGCCAAATCTTAAAGAAGCCCATCGACCCGCTCTGATACCATGTTACAATATTTCATTAGTCATAAATGAGTGATTACAAATGGAGACGAAGTCTCCTTACATAGAGAAATACAAGACGATGTTTCTAGAAGAAACAATTGTTAACTGAACACAAAAATAGAAACTAACTAATAAAACGAAACCTACTAAAGATGACCATTAGAAACATTACATTATTATTCTAGTACCTCCTGGTTGGATTTTTCATCAGCCAATCATTTTTTGCATTGATTCTTCATGTGATCAAGTTTGCCACAACAAAAACATTTGATTACCTTCTTAGAACTCTCCTCATATTTGCTTTGTCCTTTTCGCTGAACAAACTTGCCTTTGCCTTTGCCTTTGCCTTTGCCTTTGCATCTAGCAGTAAATGCTTGTTCCGTAGTAGGAGCCTGGTTACTCCCAAGTTGTTGTTTCCACCTGTTGTAGTTCTTCCCAATGAAGCGTTGACTGCTTTCTAACATGATGTTGGTCAACGACATCATCCCTCCCGTTTTCCAATGCACAAAAAAAAAGGTACCAAAGCAACATTGAACTTGACAAAAATCCAAGCATGTCAAAAATTAGAACAAGTTGCACAAGCTCATATCTCAATACAAGTGGCACAAAAAAATTAGTTGCACAAGCTCATATCTCAATACAAGTGGCACAAAAAAATTACTGATTCTTTTAAAACAAAGAACCCACAATTTTTATTTTCAAAACCCTATGTCTTCATAAATACCCATAATTTTTTTCTGAAAATAATTATAAAAAAAATGTTAAAACCCTAGTGCCTTGAAAATGAGCAGAGACAATTTTGGCAGAAAATCTTGAAAATAAATCTACGGCAAAACCCAAAACCCTAGCCGCTGTAATTACAGATGATTTTTTCCAAAAGAAAATCGTAGAAATATCTTTAAGAAAACCTGAGTCGCCAAGGAAGAAAGCTGAGAAAAACGGTCCTAGGATTTTGAGTCGTGGAAGAGCGTAGGCAGAGATTTCTGATGGCCTTGTTGAAAAACAAACTTGGTTCAGGGACCACCATACCAATGCTAATACGTACAGGAAAATGACACGTCGACTGTTTTCTTCATCTACACTAACCCCTTGAGCACTGATTTTGTGCCCTAGGCACAAAATTTCTTCCAGTCCAAATTCGCATTTGGATAGTTTGGCAAATAGTGAATGTTGCTCGAGTATTCCCAATACTTTGTCTAAGTGTCTTAGGTGCTCTTCCTAAGTATTACTATAAATTAGGATATCGTCAAAGAAGACTAATAGGAATTTCCTTTGTCTCCTGAAGCTATGGTTCATGCATGATTGGAAGGTGGTAGGGGCTTTTGTGAACCCAAAAGGTAGGACAAGAAATTCGAAATGACCATAATGGCACCTAAAGGCTGTTTTGGTTATATCTTCCTCCCTTAGTCTGATTTGGTGATACTCCGATTGTAGGTCAATTTTTGAAAATATACCGCCACATGGATTTTATCAATTAATTCATTGACTCAAGGGATGGGGTATATGTCTTTTATTGTCTTCTCATTTAGTGCTCTATAATCAATGTGCATTCACATTGTGTCATCTTTCTTTTTTGAAAGTACAACAAAAGAGGCAAAACGACTAGAGCATGGTTGGATATGCCCCAATTCTAACAATTCTTTTATGGCCTTTTCAAAAATTTCCTTATATTTACGAGGATGTGGTGCCAACCGGTTTTGCCCCTTATTCTAACTCAATAGAATGTTCGAAGCCTCTCTTTGGTGGGAGCCTTGGAGGGATGTTGCTAAAGACCTTATGTTTTTTCAATAGTGGTTGTATGTCAATATGGATTGATTTCCCTTTGGTAAAAGATTTGTCTAGAATCAAACATTTGGTGGCCCATTCTATTTGCCCATGCTTAATGGTTCTCTCCATCTTTTTGGATGAGATTACTCTCAGGAACACATTGTATAGACCTTGTAAGAGTACCTTCTTCCTGTTATGTACAAAATATATCTGTAATTTGGAAAGTCTACTATGAAGTGACCCAAACAATGTAACCATGGGGTACCCAAAATCACATTGATATCCCCTATATTTACAATGTTAAATTTGTCTTTGACTGGATGTTTTTCCAATGTTTAGTTGGGAAATTTTCTTCTTGCATTGAGTAGTAGATCTGTCAGCCAAGGTGACCTTGAAACCTATAAAGTCTTTTGCTTCTAATCTTAGCGTTGCAACCAAGTTCTCATCGATAAAATTGTGGATTGCTCCACTATCTACAAGGGCTGTCACTTTTTGCCCCTTAATAACACTTCGGATTCTGAAAGGAAAATGCTTGAATGGCTTTGAGATGCAGTCCAACGTTCCACATTCCTCGTCCTTGTCATCATACTTTGTTCTCTTGCTTGGGTTTCCTTCTTGGCTTCTTTTTCTGCATAGATGTCCTAGTTCCCAGTTCTCATTGCACTTGTAGCATAAGTTTTTCCTTCTAAGGTTCCTTTGATTGCAAAGATTTCCTGGCTCCCATGTATCCTTACTTTTAAAACACAACTTTTTTTTTCTCTTTGTTACAAGTGTTCCCGTGTGCAGAAACAAATTACAACTCCAATCTTTTATCCAACATTTAAAAATTATCATCCAAATCAGCAAAGATAGATGTATCATTAGCAAACTGTAGCTCCAGAATAGAATCACTAGAGGATAGAGACATTCCTTAAACAAGAGGGTCTAAAGACAAATCCCTTAAGATACAATGCAAAGCTTCAGCAGCAACAACAAAAAGATGTCGGGCAATGGGACAACATTGCCTAATAGATCTGTGAAGAAGAACTAAATCCAACAATTTGCTATTGATGAAAATTTGTGTAGAAGCATCTCTAAATAGAACATTAGTCATTTGCAAAAGAATTCACCAAAATCAATAGCGTTAAGCATAAGCAGAATAAAAGGCTATTGAATCCTATCATAAGCTTTCTCAAATTTCAAAAGAGCCATAACATTTTGGTTGGAGGGCTTGGCCTAGTACATCACTTCCCAACTAGTGACAAAGTTATCAAGAATATACCTGATTGAGAAGAAATAACATTAGGTAGCACTTTTTTATCCTCAAGGCTAAAATCTTAGCAGAGATTTTATAGGACGAATTCAATAAAACAATAGGCCTCTAGCTATTAAGTTGAGAAGGATCACCTCTTTTGGGAATAAGCTTATTAAAAAACTAGTCAAAATGGTTTCAGGTAAACTTCTAACAAAATATTGCTAATCCAATTGCTATTAGCTTTGTAAACAACACCAAAAATCCATCACACCCAGAATTCCCTTTCATGGGACAAATAGTATTAGAAACACCATCAAGAGAGATATTAATCTAATGCAACAGAACTATTATGACTAAGTTTGTAACAAACAACCTTAGGCACAGTGTGTCTAGCATTATCGATGGCTTCATTATCATCGCCTATAGCAAAAAGGTTGCTAACAGAGGATAAACAGTCATCAAAGAACGTCAAAGAAGGAAATGCATTGAGAGTTAAGCAGACAATGTAAATACCAATAGATGTAAGCCTGCGTTCCTTTTTTCTAACACTAACCATTTCCTCATTAGGAACAAGGAATATAGTAACTGCGTCAAGTTGGAATTGGCCGTCTTGCACCAATAATTCAGCTAGAACGTCCCTGAATGATTCACCACCCACATCTCCATTAAACTCCTTGATGCATTTGCCTGCCACCAAAACAAATGCTCACCCCACCCCTCTGTAATAAATGCAGGATTAGTGATTAAAGAGGATTTGATATTAATCCAAACTAGAAACCAGTCTAATATTAAGAAAAAAGAATAGCCCATCAAAAAAATGACACAAAATAAATTATGTTAAAAAAAAAACAAAGAACATAGCAGAACACGAAGATGCTATGACAAATGGGACCAATTGATTCCAGTGGAGAGAGCTTGACAAAGTTGATAAAGGAGAATGACCTTTCGACTTCCATTATGAGAACCCAACACCAGCTCTGACACCTAGAAAAATTATTATTAAAAGAAGGCTCTGATACAAATCTAGAATGCTACTTCAAATTAGTCACCTTGCTTAATCACTTTTGCCTTTGTTTGTTTGGTGAACATTATGATTGTATGTGTAATCCATTTCCTCATATTGTCATAAGCTATTGTAAAGGAGCACTAATTCGGATTTTCAAGCAAAGGCATTTCTGAGTGCTATAAGATTTTAATTAAGTTTATTATGGGGGATATATTTTTCATATTTTTTAATCCCCAATAATTCTGACCTGTTTACTTTTGCAGAGTTGCTGCGGCAGTTACTTCACCTGCAGTAAGTAACCAAGAGATTCCACAGGAACAGTCTATAAAAAAACCAGGATTACTTTCTCGTCCATTTGGGCTTGGATGGCGCGATAGAAACAAGGTACTTGATTCTAAATCAATTATCTGTTATTTTTGGTAGGGCTTGTTAACTTTTTAATTTTACATAATACTGTAAAATTAGTGCCTGTAGAACCCACTAATCTTCAGCTTAAAACATAAATTCATCATCTATTTTACAGGTAAAATTGAACGTTGATTCTCAGGCATTGCCATCTCCTAGGACCAATAACCTTGACCATCAGGCAGCTCTATCTCCCAGGAACAGTAACCTTGATCATCAGGCATCTCCATCTCCCATGACTGGTAGCATAGAGTTCAAGCTTGATTCACCTACAAGTAAGCATGGGAACTCTCAGTTGGTTCAAGAAGGCTTGAATGGATTCTCAGAATCACATGATTCAGGAAGTAAGGATGAAACAAATTTATCGTGAGACCTTTGTATGAGCATTGTCTAATTCACATTTTAGAGTAATTTCCCCTCGACAATGCACCACCTTTTACATATTATGTATAGAGGAAAACTGTTACTAGACGAAGCTTGTGCATTGTGCTAAATTCCTCATTAGGCTTGCAGTTCATTCCTAATATAGTAATACTGACTGAGGAGCCTAATATCAGAAGATTTTTCTCTTCAGTCATTGAGAATGCGCCTTTGGGGTTTAGAACCAACAGAGCCATCCACACTAGCTATGGGCCATTTAGTTTCGAACTCAAAACTCTTTCATTGTATACCGTCTATGATAGATGGGGAAATTCATTTCTATGTTGTGGTTCATAGAAGTCATTTGTAACTTTTCTTGATATTGGAATCTTGTTAATGCAAGCTCCACTATTTGACTACTTTATAGGTTCCCCTGATCTGGCATTACTCTAGAGAAAAGAATATTATAATAACAAAATGATGTAAATCATGTGTCTATATAATAATTGTAATAGGTCTCAAGAATGGATTCTATTGCTGTGGGAGAAAGGTGTATTGAAACAAAAATAAGGGGAATTGTTTCTATACTCAGGCATTGGGCTTGATTTCGTGCTTTACATATTTATTTCCTCATCTCAGACTGTTTCTTCGAATGTATTGTGTTGATCTGTAATGTAAACCACGATTTTGAAGGAAAATGGAATTAAACTCTGCGCACTAAATAATGTCCATATTTTGAGTCAAGAAACTCCTTTTCACATGCTTGGTTTCAAGATGGCAAATTTTGTACCTATAGTTATTCATTTTAATCATAATTTATTTGTCTTAGATATTTAATTACTTTAGTTTTTGTTATGATATTGGTTTGAATTCAAAAGTGTAAAGGGGTTTATTGAAATATAAATTCCATTGCCATTGATTGTGTATGAATACATTTTATGGTTAAAATTTGGAAAATATCTGAAGGAAAGAAATTTATATTAAAACCAAGAGCATTACTTTTATTGTTCGCTCTTTTGGTGATGAGAAACACACTATTTTCTGCGTTTAACAAACATTTAATTCTGCACATATTTATGAGATATACATGCATCAGTGCTTTTATTCACGAAGATCAAACACAAGTTTTCCTTATGTTTTCCAATAGTTTACAGACTTTGTTGGCTGTTATTTTTCTAATAGTTGACAATTGTATCCATGGGCAATACCAGTTTTGTTTGCAAACTTGCCCCTCCCAAAACTTGTCAAGTTGGTTGAGATTGCTTGGCAGGATCACATTTTTAGAACCCATGCTGTTAATCAAACTCTGCTAATGAATAGAGGTTGCCAAATATTTTAGGTAGTTAGCTATGGATTTAAATTAAATAGTGCAAGTTTTTGGTGGTTGATACGGTGTAAAAAAAATCCAACTGATATTCATCTCCCGCATGAGCTTTTTTAAAGCTTGGAAGATGTTCTCATAGAAGTTTTTTTTTTTAAATGTTTTGCAAATGTGGGTGAAATGTGTCATTTTTATCATCTACCCTCACTCTTTGCAGTAACTTTGAGCTTCCTTAGGCAAATATCCTTGTATTAAAGAACTAATTAGGTTGTATAAGACAGTCTGAGGATTATAATAGTAGGAACATAACCAACACTGAGTATCGATCAATTGATAAGGAATGGTATTAATAGAGGAGAAACAACGTAAGGGACCTAAAAGTGTCGCTCTCACATGGTCTGGGATTCGTGTTTTTCACATTGTAAAATATAGTTAAATGTTTCGAGGAAAATCAAATGAATAAATGTATTTAGCTGAAGTTTGATATGGATATGCTATGATAGATGATTATAATGACTTGCCAGTTCTTAAAGAAGTCTTAGAATAATTGGACAAATGCTTTGGGATTTGCAAATTCTTGTATTATCGATTGATTCACTTTTTTTATTGTGAATTTGATTGCACGTTTGGCCCCGTTTGTTTGGGGAATTGGAATTTGACTTAAAACCTTATTATCACAAAATCAGGTTTTGAAATCCTGGTTTTGCATCTTGGGGAATTGGAATTTGACTCAAAACCTTATTATCGCAAAACCAGGATATGATTTCTAATTCCACCTATTC
>MU226157.1:460379-481215 GCA_018584345.1 Thuja plicata | reverse complement strand
CCACTCATTTTGGTGTCTAAACCCGATTTTGCTTGACGAATCCGGAATTGCAATTTAGAGAAACAAACATCGGATTTGCAAAAACGGGAAGTGTCACTCCCAATTCCGCGAAACAAACGGGGCCTAAAGAATCAAAGTTGTGCAAGAGTAGATTTGATTTAGATACGTGAATGCTTTCGATGAATTTATAAATGTCCACCTTCAGTTTATCTTACCTAAATTTGATCCACATAAAATTTTGGTTGTCGTTGTGAGTTTGCCAATGATGAGGACTATATTTCCCTTTGGTCAAACCCCTAGGATATTGAGTTTAACTTTTAGAAATAATATATATGGAAGAACTTAGAAGTATATCATGAGTATCGTAGAATAGGGGCCGATGACATAAGGATATGCTTCCGATTGGGAGACAAGATCTAAATAATGTAATGTATTTAAAGATAAGAATGTGAGCATGAGAGCTCCAAATCAACCAATAATTTCTTTTCTTTTTTGAATGGAGCATGGATTACTAAATGAGAAACAAGAACATAAAGGAATCCCTTCGAGAGTTGATTGGCCTAAAAAGTTCAGAGGAGTTTAGGACTCAAAACAAGTACAATAGAATGTCTTTACAACATTGAAAAGATGCATCAATTAACATTCCATTCAAGTTTTCACTCTATTGACCTAAATCATTGAATATTAATGGAGGATCAATATCACACACTTTCATTTGATATAACCACCTCTAGTTTGAGGTCTTCTTTAGAGCTACTTGTTTTTCTTTAATCCCCAAATCTTCTAGTAGCATATCATAAGTGTAGTCTTTGTCATGTCTCTTTTGAAATTCTATGTATTCCTTTTGAGTCGTATCATCCTCCGCTTTGACATATGGCTAGTGTTTCACAAATTTAAGTTGTTGCCTATTAAAGATAGCTTGTCCCATGCTGAGAAGGTCCCATAACTTTTTCGAAGATCTCCATGTATAAGGAAACTGCATGATAATAGAATGTGTAATGTCCTCTTCCAAATTTGTCTTGGAATGACAATTGCAACAAATTAGGGTTAGGATTACATTTTTACCAAGTAAAATATCTCCTTAAATTGTGTGTATTGTCCCTTTTTTTTGGACATTAGAAGTCAATCAAATAATTAAGTTTTGAAGTTGTCAAATCATATCAAATTAAATGACAATTTAATAAAGTATTAAAATAACTTTTATTAAAACTTAATGAAAATTAATTAAGTCATTTTAATTTAAAAGAAAGGAGTAATAAAGAGACAGAACAAGAAATCCAAGAGACAGACATAGGGAAAATGAAGATTCACAGGGATGTGGTATGAAAGAACATGTAGAGGCTTATTTTCAGCATGTTTGGTTATGTTTTTCTCTTGGAGAATTTTGGGAAGCTTTGGCTTTCAACATGTTTGAAGACGGAAACCCTCGAGCTTGGAGTCAGTGGATGGAAACCCATTGTTTGTTGGAGATATCACTCAGGCGTCCCACTTTGTGCTTCAAATTCATATTTTTGGTTATCCAATCTGATTGTAAGTTCTCTGGCTACGATTGGATATTTTTGTTGTTGCTCTACTGAAATAAGGCAATATTCATATTTCATTTTAGAATCTCTATTTCAGTTGATACTTTATAATTTTTAGTATATAATGTGTTGGATAAATTGAAAACAATTGCATGCAAAGTGTTAAAATTTAGTGGTAAAAACTAGAACAAATATCCTAGGGTGATATTTCAGTGGTATTAGAGCTGGTTTTCTTGTCAACCTGTGAGGTTTCACGAGTAATAGAGTTATTTGCAGTTTTGAAGTTTTTTATTTGGTTTGGAAAATAGATTGAAGTCTGCAAATATTTATGGAATGCCTCTAAAGGTGTTATTGAAACATTCTTGGAAACAAAGTTGTTGGATAAGGTATTTGTAGTATATTTGAAATGGGAAATAAAGTAATGTTATTGTGAGTATATCACCCGGAGATATATACATATATATTTGTCGTAGGCTTGCCTTAATAAATAAATTGAAGATAGTGTTGTCGGGAATCTGTAGAAGTATTTGGAACTATTTTTATATTATTCGAGTATCGTTGGGCAAAATATCGTGGGTCCTGAATTCATCACTTGGAAAGATGTTCCGAATCCTTAAGCACATAATCACAAATATTAATACGGGTTCATAATGTTTCTGGAAAATAATTGTTGGAAGCACGACAGACAAATATTAATGAAGATAAATTTATATTAGCCAAAGTCTGGGTAAGATTTGTTGTGGGACCCGGTTTATAGTTCTGGGAAAATATTTGTGAAACCTTAAGTGCTGAATTATTTTGAAGCAAGGTTCGCAATTAAAGATTTTGCCTATAATTCTTGTTTGTGTATGAATAGAATGAAAGTAGTTCCTTTATTGTTTGGCATTCAAAGTGTAAAATGAGCAAGTATATTTGACGGGAATACTTGGAGGGAACAAAAATAATGTCTATTGTTTGCGGAGATGTCATAAATTGCGACTTGGTTCTTCAGTATAAATTATGGTGGTTATTAATCTTGTTATAAATCAAAAGGAATGCAACGACTAAAGTAATGAGGCAACTCTACTTAGTGTTTCTTTCTAGTTGTTTCGAATTGCTTATTTTGGGCATGGGCTCTATATTCATTGGTGGATGTGGGTATTTGCTGAACAAATGAATTTTCAGTCTGAATATTTCTTAATTTTATTTCCATTGGTCTGAGTTAATCGTGTTAAGCCGTTTTGCACAGAGCAATACTAGCTATCATATGGATGAGATTGTTTGTGATTATCACGTGATCTTTCTCCATGGTATTGTGTAACTAGTTGAATGAGTTTGCATCTTTTCCTTGAGAGAACGTCATATTGTTTCTTGAGCCATAAATTCATCTATCTATCTGTAAGTTATAAATGAGCAGATAATACAAACAAACATATCTAAGACAATGAAATAAAAAAATAGAAAAATCACATAACACACCAAATTTATAGTGGTTCGCCAAATTTGGCTACATCCACTCTCAAAGAACGAAAATCTCTTATATTAATCAAATCCACAATACATCGTTCATGACATGTACACAATCATTTTGTAACATAAGAAATGGTGAGCAATTCTATGTAGGAAGATCACACACCAAATCAAAAGTCGATATGAAGGGGGTATCCTATGTTACATTAGGAACACACCCAAAGGCTTCATGCTAAAAAACAAACTAGATTAGCAAGGTCGAAAATGATGAAGGGATGCTAATGCTAGATCTAGATTTGAAGATGGAGTATTGGGGATTGAGTTCCTTTTATGTTAAGATGTATATGATATGTAAGACTATGAAATGAATTAATGCTAAGATAAATGAAATGACTGTTAATAATCTGTAATATCAAATTTGATGCATAAAAGTAAATGCAAGATGAAAAGTAGAAGAATGAACTCACCTTGAAGCAAGGAGAGGAGGAACAAACTTCAAATCTGGAAATGACTCACAAAATTGTCGGAATCGAAAATTGTCTTGGATCTGGAACCCTGACACATGTATCTTCCGACTATGAAATTTGTTGATTCCTAGGACTATGCTGACTCAAATCGGCCTTGTCCAAGAAATTTTCCTAGAGACACAATATATGACAAATTCTGTAGAGGATCAGCCACTGGTTCTGTATAACTGACACAAGAAGGTAAAAAAGGCTGTGGAAAGGGGCTTGCCTTGGTCAAGCCCTTGTATATGAATCAACCTTGAAATGAAATAAAAAATGCATAAACAAGATAAATGTCAGATTTACCTTGCATAAAAAACCCTCATGGATGGATGTAGAAATCAATCAACTCCACAAGGATGCTTGTATGTTTGGAACGTGTTGTAGAATCAAGGATGCCTTCACAAATGCAATAGATCTACACTTGCCAAATCTTACATCTTCAATGAGTGTATGGTTGAAATCGTGAATGGAGAAGAGGAATGGATCTTTTTGCTTACTTGAGAATTCCTCTACTTGGCCACCATGGGAGAGAAATTTGCATCAACGAGAGAAGATTGTCTTTTCTTGAATGGAAGAAGAATTGGAGACTTGGTGATCTTCAATTGGATGCTTGCCTTCAAATCTTGAATCCACCACTTCAATTGCAAAACTTGAATGCTTGATTGTTTACACTTGAAAGATGTCTTGCTCATGAATATCATGGATAGTAATGGATTGTCTTGATAATCTTGGATGTCAAAATGAGAGGAGAAGAACCCCTTTTATACTCATTTTGAGATTCAATATGGCTAGGCCGACCACAAATAAAGATCAGGAAGAATATCCTCTGCATTGGGCATGGAGCCCACTTAATCGCAATGCTCTAGGACAAGGTTGAATTGGGTCGGTCGTATCCAGGACAAGGTTGACTTAGTTCGACCTAGTCTTGGCATTGCTAGATTCAAGGCAAATCCTAGTCTTGGAAGGTGTGAAAAGTTTCAGGGAAGAAAATGAAAGATTCGGGAACTCAAGCATAAAGACATTGAGGTCTTGAAATCACTAAAAATGGGGTCTAATAGGTCCTAAAAGTCATCCAATAATGGGTGCTAAGTTTTTAGGACGGTACATTTAGCCCCCACTTTAGCGGGAGTACGAGACAAACTCATGCTCATGGTAAAGTAGATCAAATGCATAAGATGATCTCATTAAGGTTAATGAGACATAACCATCAAGCCCCAAAGTGACTTAAGTCCTCATCAAAACCAAAACCAAAACCAAAATAAGAGAGACATAGAGAGAGAGAGAGAGAGAGAGAGATCCTAATAAGGGTTCATCTTATTGTGAACCGCACAAGGAAAGCATTGCAAAAGATGGAATTGAATAGTCTAGCAAATTGTATTATGCTAGTTCAATCCATCAACAAGGATCAATCCTTAAAGGTAAGTTCTTTCAATAATGGATCCAACAATAGAATGATCAATCCTAAGGGAAGGTAAGCTTCCTTAGGGATCACTGAAGGGTGGTCGTCCAGAGGACCAAATATGCACGGTCAATCTAGGACCAAATGAACAATGGGGATCAGTCGAAGGATCCACTGAAAAATAACATTAAATTAGTGTGTGTGCAAAATGTGAAGTAGAGTGTATGCCCCCACGTTAAAGCTATTGCAAACACCTTAACGGGAGCAATTGCTTTAAGGGTAAAAGTACAAACCCGTGTCACACTTTTATAAAGGAAAAGTTCCACAACATGCAAAACTGTTAAACTTTAACGACATAAAAGTGACATTTGTGTTTAGAATTTGAAAATAATGTAAACTAATGAAATGTGTAAAATTGTATGTAGTTTATGCTTGTAATTTTTAAATTTTTTTTGAATAAGAATTGACATAGTTTTTTAATTTTTGAAGTCCATTTTTTAATTGCTGAAAAATCTAGGGTCTAGTTCCCACCAAAAAAATATATGCAAATAATCTTGTTTTCCTTGATTTCAGAATATGTTTTAGACGACATGTATAGCTAGTGTAGAAAAAAAAAAAGATTGGTTTTTGGTATATATTTTGTCTGTTATAACTCTTCAAAGTTGGAGTTACCCGAAATTAACAGTTTTCATCTCCCACCTAATTTTCCCTAGCAGATCTACACTATATAGAAAACAAACTATATATTCTTGAAGAAGATTGTCTTTTCTAGTGTAAATATAAGTTTTAAATTTTTCCGACATGATTTGCTATTTCTTTTCTTTTTTCGAACAAGCGTGTTCTTAAATGTTAAAATACCAACTTGCAGTATTTTCAACTTATAATATATTATATATAATCAAAACACTATAAAAATTACATGACTATAATCTTGACTCCGAGCTCTCCAAAAGGGTATTTTTTGATTTTAAAGAAAGTTTATTTTTGATGGAGAAATCAGCTGTATAAGTGAGAAGTTTTGTAATTTTGAAATTTTTTCCTATTTGGCTGCGACATAGGATGCCACATAGGCAGTTTCGGTAGGAACTGGTTCGGCTGAAACTGGTTTGGCTAAACCAGTTTCGGCCGAAACCCTCAATATAAATGTGTGCCAATTCTTCATCGATAGAACATAGTTGGCTTATATTTACTCATGAATTTTCGGTCGGAACTGGTCCGACCGAACCTGTTTCGGCCGGAACTTATTTGCCACATCGATGCCACATGGCACCGCGTTTGCGTCACGTATGTATGACCGAAAACATTCCAAACGAAACTATTCCGGCCAAAACTATTCCGGCCGGAACTAAGAAAATGGTCCTCAAGTGCGACACAACTTCATACTTTTACCCTTAATGGAGGGTACATGCATCCACAAGAAATGTTTCCACTGTGAAATATCACCAAAGAGAAATCAAGGGAAATGAGGACATGACAAAGAGAGAACGAAAGGGATCTACCAACTCTGGGGTCAGTAGGTCATATGATAACTCGTGAATACAAGAATTATGTCAAAGTGAACTATCATCATCCCCAAAAGGTTGTAGAACTACAAGCACAATGGAAGAGAAGCACATAAAAGTTACGAAGGATTTGGGTCGGCATTATGGAGACCAAAATGAATAGGTAGCTATCATTTTGTATCATCCCAAGAAGACAACACAAAAGCACATGTACAAATAGTGGCATAAAAACAAAAAACATACAAACAAAAAAGAAAAGAAAATCCACCGTACTAGAGGATCTGGTCAAGCGTATCGCCTGCCCCCCATCTCGGTCCATAGTGTTTAGGGAAGGTGGGAAACTTGCAAGAGGACCAACATCAAGCACAACAGATGGAACAATAGCCAGTTTTGAACAAGGACCCTTCTGTGGAGATATGTCATATTGTTCATTACTAGGAGTGATAGATAAATGTTATGAAAGCATAGATGGTAAATCATGATAAATATCAATAGTCTCATACATGTCATCAGAATCACTAGTATGAATATCATTGTTAGCATCAAGAACATCATCATCAGGAGTATCTTTTTCATCTAGATTAATTGTAATAGAATCAAGGTTTACGAATGCATTGTCATGTTTGTTCATTTTAACTTTGTTTAAATTCACTTACTCTTGTTGATTGTAGAATTTTGATAGATGCCATTGATGATGATCTTGCAGAGTGTGGTTGTCATTTTTGGAAAACCATTACATAGGTACAAAATTTTTGTGTAAGTATATGAAGTTAAACCAACCGGTACACAGTAATATCCAATTGGTAACGAGAAGTTAAGTCAGAAAGGTAACCGGTGAACAAGAGAATAGGTGAAGGATAGATCAGTTATGGAAGACAAGTTTGCTATTGGTACATTGGAAGGTGTAAAGACAACATGTATACTATAATTTTTGACTGCGCCTCTTAGGTCACACCAGTATAGGCATAAGTGAAGATACCACCAACTGGTCAGTTCAGTGAGCAGGTAAAAGCTAAAGGGTATTGGACAGTTTTGATTACTTGGCTAAATCGGTTATGACGGTGGACAATTCAATGAATCTGGACAACATGAAAAATTGTAGTACATTGTTTAAAGAGTTGAATAAGTCAATTCTTAGGTAGTTGTGCACAGATTTGTGTATGAATCCAAGGTATATTTTGGCCAATAATATTGAAGGAATATTTCACATTGGAGATAACAACTTAAAGTTTGTTATGGACGACACAGTAAGGATTTCAAGTTTCTATGAGTTAGTTGTGATTCATAAATCTATTTTAGAGGGAAACACAAACCCTAATTAGGTTTACAGTCGAAGGTAAAATGCTATAAGATGATAGCTACTGACAGAGTTATGAGAGAGAGAAGCATAGAAAAGCAGATATAGTATTGTTGAAAAGTAAGATCTTGGACAACGATTGCAGAGCTATTTCTAGAGAAGATTCAAGATCATATTCAGAGCAAGAATAGAGCATCAAAGGATCTGATAAGAATTCAAGAGTGCATTTCATAGGTCAATTACTCTCGTTGTTTTCCTAATAGTTTCAAAAAGTTAAATTCCTTAACAATGTAGTCTCTAGAAAGATTTTATTGTAAATCCCCTAATAGGGTGAACACTGTAATAGTGGGATTAAATCCTCTAACAAGGTAGTTTGTAATAGAACTATGGATACTTCTAATAAGGTATCAATCACTCCTAATAGGGTGAGTCACCTAGAAAGTGACATATTGTAAGCTACTAACAAAGTACTCTTTTCTACCGCAGTGAGAGGATTGTGGGTTTCATCCCCACTATTTTTTCCCTCTGACCAAGGGTTTCCACAATAAAAATATGAGTGTTATGAGTGTGGATGTGTTGTCATTTCATTCATTGCACTTTTAATTCACAATTACATTTATACGCTTCATAGTTTGGAAGTTTCTTTTGTTGTTGGTTGAAGGTATATGTAAAAGTCTAAAAGTTTTATTAGTCCTGATTCACCCCCCTTCTCAGTACCTATTATTTCCAATAGTTGGTATCAGAGCTCAGACTCTCTAGAGGAAAAGTTTGACAACTTGGGGAGTAGATCATAGGAGATGGAAAGATATAGGTATGAAAGACACTTGGAGACAGCTAACGAGATGATTGAGGAGTTGAAGAACAAGCGTAAGACTTCATTGGCAAAAATGAAAGAATTGTCTGAACAACTGAAATAAAGTCTAGACAAAATTGATGAATTATCTGACGGAAGTGTTGGTGCAGAGAACCTCCCATTTTGATGTGTTTAGTGTATTTTAGGGTTGTGTTAGGTGTTGTGTGTGGATTGGAATAAGATCCAATAGGTTGGATCCAAAGGTGACCACCTCCATGTTTGTAAGAGCCAAAATTGCTCACTAGGTGATTTATGGTCATTTTGACCTAGAAAGAGAAAAGGTGCTATTTTTGTGTAATTTGGGTTTAGTGTCTCTCTTACGACCCTAAATATCCTAACTAGGGTCATAGAAGTCAACAACATCCATCGAGTTGACAAAAATAGTCAAATAGCACAAAATGCAAAAAAGTTGCTAGCAACTTTGAAAGTTGCTCGAGCAACTTTTGCAACTCTTTGCAAGAAGTTTCTAATGGAGGTTGGAGAGGTTGTAACTACCCATGCTCGGGTATATGAGCATGGATCTTTGATTTTTATAAGGTTAATGGAGTTTTACATTGCATAACATTTTTGTGTACCTTCTGTACGGATGTCAGACTGTAGTTCTTTGTAAACTGTATTGTTTCTTGCTTTTTGTACGGATTGAATTGGGTGATCAGACCCCATAGTAGTATAGTTTTTTGTATTATATTTCTTATGCATTGATTAGTTTGATTTCAAGTTATTGTAGTGCAAAATTGTAATAAAGTTTAAGCCACTGGTCTGTAGTCTCATTTACAGAGTGACAGTGGTAGATATGGCTCTAACCTAAGCATCCACCAGTGGAAATGGATGAAACCATAGGGGATGAAGGGTTAGATTCTGTAAATAGTGTTTTTGTTTTCCTTTTCGGTTTTGCATTGGAATTCCTAGACATGGAATGAATTCCTAAGGCTGACTGCTAGGAGAAGGTGAGCCAGGATAGGATATAGATTGAATTGTTCAGAGCACCCATGATCATGGATGGTGAACTTAGTGGCATGTGTAAAGCCCTATAGTGTTCCCATGAAGGATCAAATGGTGAGAGATGGTGATAGGAAGTTCGAAGACCAATTTGGTAATTGTTTGTGCTGACTGGTCCAAAGGCCTAAAAGATAGGCTTAAAACTAGGGCTTGGTGATACCTAGGGTTGTGGGTGCATCCAGAAGCTAGGATTTTGGATTCTAATAGTGTTGGTCAATACCTTAAATATTTTCAAGGTCTTCTGTGGAATTGTTTGGAAGATTTGGGAGCTTAAGACCCAAAACAATGAAATTTGACCTACTAGGAAATATGGCAATTAGGCCTTCTAGTGTAATTGACAACAAATAAATTGTTGGAGTGTCCAAAAGAGTTGGAATTGATTCCAATGGAATTTTAAAGAACCTAGAACATAGACAAGAGTCTATGAGGTGTGTGGGGAAGATCCTAAGCAAGGGTTTGGGATTCTAGGGGAAAGATCTAGTGAAGAATCCTAGGAAATTGAAGAACTAGCGGAACTAGTTGATCCTAGAGGTGTTTGTGTCTTCCACCAATCAACTATACCTAGGAGGAAAGTTGATAGAGAGGATCTAGGAGATCCCTAGTGGAGAGATACACATAGTAGGAGTAACCATTGGATGGTTAGAAGATATTGGAGGCATTTTGGGAAAGAAAGCACTAGATTCCTAAAACCCTCTGCATCAGAGTGGTGTAAGAGCCAAAATTTCTTGAAGTTTGTGTATGTCTGAAGGGGAGGAGAGTCAAGAGGTTGACAACATGACTCCTAAGGAAATGAGTAGGGATTCCATTGTGGAATTGGTTCAGGGCCTCTTGGAGAAGGCTAGTGTGTCAGAAACAAGGAGTAAGTAGAAAGTAACTGAATGGGGAGATGAGAGTGATGATGAAGAGATTGAGAATCAGTCAGGAGAATCTAAAGGAAAAGAAGTGGAGATGGATAAAGACCAAAATGTATTATTGGATTCCTTTAAGTCCATCAACAAAGACAACATGGAACACATAACCTACTATTGTGGCAGCTTGAATGGTGAAGAGTTTTTGGATTGGCTAGAGGCCATAGACAATCAGTTTGATTATAAAGAAGTGGCAGAGGAGAAGAGGGTCAACTATGCCAAGGCTAGACTCAAAGGATCTGCATTAGTGTGGTGGAACATGATCCAGGATGATAGGGTAACCAGCGGAAAGAAGAAGATAGTTTCTTGGGAGAGGATGAAGATTAGATTGAGGGCACAATTCTTGCCTACTAATTATGAAATTTAAATGTACCAGAAGTTGCAGAACTTGAGACAAAAGGAGTTGACAGTAAGTGCCTATACTGAGGAGTTCCACAAACTGAGCCTAAGGGCTAGAAGACAAGAGCAAGAAATGGAGAAGGTAGCAAGGTATCTCAATGGGTTGAGACAAGGGATACAAGATGAAATTAGTATGATGGCTCGTGATAGTATGCACAAGTGTTTTCAGTTAGCCTTGAGAGCAAAGGTTAAGGGTAGAAGGAGGAATGACTTCCATTAAAGAGGAAGGGGTGGTAACAATAACATAGGATTCAGAGGCAGGAGTTACTTTGGTAGAGGACAACACCCAAATAGACCATAGGAGAATCAGTCTATGGATAACAGTGGGGGTAATCATTTCAGAGGGTCATTTCAAAGAGGAGGATACAGAGGAAGAGGACCACCAAGAGGTAGATTCCAGTCACAAGGAAGGTCCAATTCAGTCTTTACTGGCAGATGTTATAACTGCAATCAAGTGGGTCATACAATGGGCAGATGTCCTGAAAAGGCTTCCTCACCTTCTATGGGAGATAGAAGAAATCAATTGGTACAAGAGGATGATACACAAAGTGTCACTTCTCCCATTTCCAAGGCAGGGCCAATAATAGATGGAGAGAATGTAATGTTGAGAAGGAATTTGTTGAAAGTACCTAATACAATAGAGCCACCTCAAAGAAAGAATTTGTTTAAGACTACTTGTAGGTCTCATGGAAAGATTTGCAAAGTGATAGTGGAATCTGGATCCACTGAGAATATAGTATCAACAAAGATGGTGGACAAACTGAAACTTAGAAGGATACCTTATACCACTCCCTATAAAGTTTCATGGTTAAACAAGGGACAACAAATAGTGGTAGATGAACAAACCATGGTGGAGTTTGAAATAGGTGAGTATAAGGACAAGGTCCTATGTGACATATTGCCCATGGATGCATGCCATCTTCTTTTAGGACGTCCATGGAAATATGATGTGAAGGCTATTCATGATGGAGAAAAGAACAACTATGTAATCACCAAGCTAGGGAAGAAGTTTCAAATGGGTCCATTGCAGGAACCTAATGAAGAGAAGCATGTGGGAACCAGTGTGATACTCTTGAGTGGAAAGGAGTTTCTAAAAGATATGAAGAAGGAGAGAGGGGTCTGTTGTGCAGTGATAGTGAAGCCAAAGGAGGAGACCAAGGAGAAAGCCAACATGCCACCACAGGTACAAGTATTGTTGGAAAGGTATCATGACATAGTGGATAATGGTTTTCCAAATGCATTACCACCCATGAGGGATGTGAGTCATAAGATAGACCTCATATTTGGAGCAAATTTTCCAAACAAGGCAACATATAAGATGACACCAAGTCAAAATGCATAGATAGAAAAACAGATTCAAGATTTGTTGGAGAAAGGACTAATAAGGAAGAGTTTGAGTCCTTGTGCTATGCCAACTATCCTTGCACCTAAGAAGGATGGAAAATGGAGGATGTGTATGGACTCCAGGGTTATAAACAAGATCAAAATCAGATATAGATTACCAATGCCCCAAATTGAGGATTTGATGGATAACTTGGGTGGTTCTTGTTATTTCTCTAAGGTGGATTTGAAGTTAGGGTATCACCAAATCAGAGTTAGGCCTGGTGATGAATGGAAGACAACCTTCAAAACCAATGAAGGGATGTATGAGTGGGTAGTGATGCCCTTTGGCCTAAATAATGCACCTAACACATTCATGAGGCTCATGAATGAAGTGCTAGCAGATTTTATTGGTAAGTTTGTAATAGTATATCTTGATGATATTTTGATATTTAGCAGGTCCAAGGAGGAGCATATGAAGCACTTGGAGATGATCTTGAGGAGGCTACATCAAGAGAAGTTGATGATCAATCAGGAAAAGTGCGAGTTCCTGAAAACGGAATTAGTTTATCTTGGTTTTGTGGTTGCTAATGGATGTATGAAGATGGACCCTGATAAGGTTAAGTCAATTTTGGAATGGCCTACACCTAGGTCCATAGGGGATGTTAGGATTTTTCATGGATTGACCTCCTACTATATAAAATTTGTGAGAAATTTTAGTCATGTATGTGCCCCTATCCTCAACACTATCAAAGGAGGAATCAAATGTCAGTTTAAGTGGACTATAGCAGCAGACCAGGGATTTGAAATGTTGAAAAAAAGGATAGAAGAATTACCTACACTTAGGTTCCCCAACTTCAATCAGCTCTTTGTGGTGGAGTGTGATGCTAGAAAGCTGGCCATTGGGGCAGTGTTAAGCCAAGAGGGGCACCCTGTGGCATTCTTCTCAAAGAAGTTAAATGAGGCCGAACAAAACTACTCCACCTATGATTTGGAGTTGTATGCTATGGTACAAGCCATTAAAAAATGGAGACACTATCTCCTACCAAGGGAATTTGTGGTCTACACTGATAACCATGCCCTAAGTTTCTTGAATGGGCAAGAAAAACTGAATCAAAGGCACCTTAAGTGGGTAGAATCTCTGCAAGCATACTCATTTGTCATCAAACACAAGAAAGGGGTTAGCAACAAGGTTGCAGATGCTCTTAGCTGAAGAGTATTAACTATACATGAGATACAATTGCAGAGTGTGTGGATGAATGATGTGAAAGACCTCTACAAAGAGGATAATGACTTCAAAGAAACCTATGAGGTATGTGTAAAGTTCCAACAGGGGTTCAAGTTGGAATTCAATGAATTTTTGTTGCAGGAGGGACTATTGTTTAAAGGACACCTCATGTGTATACCTTAGTGTTCAATGAGGGAGAACATTGTGAAGGAGAAACACCAAGGAAGCTTGGGAGGCCACTTTGGAGTGGATAAGACACTGGAGCAAGTGAATATAAATTACTATTGGCCTAAGCTACAGTCAGATGTTAGGAAATCTATGGAGCAATGTCAAATATGTTAGAGGGATAAATGACAAAGTAGTAACAGTGGTTTGTAACAACCTCTATCCATACCCCAAAGGCCTTGGGAGTGTTTGAGTATGGATTTTGTTTTGGGGTTACCAAAAACAACAAGGGGTCATGACAATGTGTTTTTTGTGGTGGGCCATTTTAGCAAAATGGCTCACTTCATTCCATGTAAGAAAACCAATGCTACTTCACAAATTGCAGGTCTGTTCTTCAGAGACATTGTAAGGATCCATGGATTGCCACTAAATATAGTAAGTGATAGAGATAGTAAGTTTGTGGGTCACTTTTTGAGGACCCTTTGGAAGGTGCTAGGTACAAACTTGTCTTTCTCTTCAGCCTACCATCCACAGTCAGATGGAAAAATAGAGGTAGTGAATAGGTCACTTGGGAACTTGTTAAGATGCTTGAATAAGCAACATGGACAGTCATGGGATCACATTATAGGCCAGGAAGAATTTGCCTATAATGACTCCATTAATAGGAGTACTAGTAAAATCCCCTTTGAGATAGTATATGGGGTCAATCCTAGAGGGATCTTAGAGTTGAGGGATCTCAGTTTGCAGGAAAAAAGGAGTGCCCAAGGGGAGTCATTTGCAGAACAGATGAAGGAGATTCATGATCAAGTAAACAAGACTCTACAAAAGCAAGTGGAGAACTATAAGTCCAAGGCAGATCAAACAAGAAGGGATTTGCAGTTTAAGGTGGGGGATTTAGTATTTTCTTACCTCAGAAAGGAAAGACTACCCAAGGGACAACCTACAAAGTTACTCATGAAGAAGATAGGACCCTTGAAGATATTGCACAAGTATGGAAAGAATGCATATGAAGTGGAATTGCCTCCTGATTTGGGCATTTCACCAATCTTTAATGTATGTGACTTGTATCCCTATAAGGGACCATCTCTAGACATAGGTCAAACCACTCTTACAGATTTAGAAGATGATGATTGGGTGCAAGACTTGCCTACCCCAACTCCACTGCAGTTAGATAGTATACTTGATTCTAAGGTGATCAAAAAGACAAGGAAGGGTACTTAAAAAGAGTATCTAGTTAAGTGGAAGGGACTACCTGAAGTGGAGGCCACTTGGATGACAGAGACAAACATTCTGAAGCATGGGGTCACCATTGAAGACCTCCTAACTCAAGGGACTTGAGTTCTTTGTCCCAGGGGAGTATGGTGCAGATAACCTCCCATTTTTATGTATTTGGTGTTTTTTAGGGTTGTGTTAGGTGTTTTGTGTGGATTGGAATAAGAGCCAATAGGTTGGATCCAAATGTGACCACCTCCATGTTTGTAAGAGCCAAAATTGCCCACTAGGTGATTTATGGTCATTTTGACCTAGAAAGACAAAAGGTGATATTTTTGTGTAATTTGGGTTTAGTGTGTCTCTTAGGACCCTAAATATCCTAACTAGGGTCATAGAAGTCAACAACATCCATCGAGTTGACAAAAAGAGTCAAATAGCACAAAATGCAAAAAAGTTGCTCGAGCAACTTTTGCAACTTTTTGTAAGAAGTTTCTAATGGAGGTTGGAGAGGTTGTAACTACCGATGCTGGGGTATATGAGCATGGATCTTTTATTTTTAGAAGGTTAATGGAGTTTTACATTGCATAACATTTTTGTGTACCTTCTGTACGGATGTCAGACTGTAGTTCTTTGTAAACTATATTGTTTTTTGCTTTCTGTACGACTGTGTACGGATTGAATTGGGTGACCAAAACCCATGGTATTATAGTTTTTTGTATTAGCTTTCTTACGCATTGATTAGTTTGATTTCAAGTTATTGTAGTACAAAATTGTAATAAAGTTTAAGCCACTGGTCTGTCATCTCCATTTACAGAGTGAAAGTGGTAGATATGGCTCTAACTTAAGCATCCACCAGTGGAAATGGATGAAACCATAGGGGATGAAGGGTTAGAGTATGTAAATAGTGTTTTTGTTTTCCTTTTTGGTCTTGCATTGGAATTTCTAGACATGGAATGAATTCCTAAGGATGTCTGCTAGGAGTAGGTGAGTCAGGACAGGATACAGATTGAATTGTTCAGAGCACCCATGATCATGGATGGTGAACTTAGTGGCATGTAAAAAAGACCTATAGTGTTCCCATGAAGGATAAAATGGTGAGAGATGGTGATAGGAAGTTCAAAGACCAATTTGGTAATTGTTTGTGCTGACTGGTCCATAGGCCTAAAAGATAGGCTGAAAACTAGGGCTTGGTGATAACTAGGGTTGTGGGTGCATCCAGAAGCTAGGATTTTGGATTCTGATAGGGTTGGTGGATACCTTAAAGATTTTCAAGGTCTTCTATGGATTTTGTTGGAATATTTGGGAGCTTAAGACCCAAAACACTAAAATTTTACCTACTAGGAAATAGGGCAATTAGGCCTCTTAGTGTAATTGACAACAAATGAATTGTTGAAGTGTCCAGAAGAGTGGGAATTGATTCCAATGGACTTTTAATGAACCTAGAACATAGAGAAGAGTCTATGAGGTGAGTGGGGAAGATAGTAAGCAAGGGTTTGGGATTCTAGGGGAAAGATATAGTGAAGAAGCCTAGGAAATTGAAGAACTAGTAGGACTAGTTGATCCTGGAGGTGTTTGTGTCTTCCAACAATCAACTATACCTAGGAGGCAAGTTGATAGAGAGGATCTAGGAGATCTATAGTGGAGAGATACACATAGAAGGAGTAACCATTGAATGGTTAGAAGATATTGGTGGCATTTTGGGAAAGAAATCACTAGAGTCCTAAAACCCTCTGCATCAAGTGTCAACTCTAAAGATGCTGAGGCTGCAATACAAGATCTGATGGAAAAGAACAAGATCCTGATAGAAGAAGCGACAAAGATGAAAAGAGAACAAGAAATTCAAGCCATAAGGATGTGTGAAGTGCTTGAAGGCATGAGAGTTGCTGAAGATGCAAAAAGGACCGCTAAAACTGCAAAGAAGAATGCTGAAGATCTAATCAAAGAAAAGGATATTATACTACAAAGTTTGACACATGAGAACCATGTACTAAATGTACAACTAAGTGACATTGGTGATGAGAAATTAAAAATGTGTGCTGAAAATGAAACACTAAGGCAGGAGAATAAACAACTGAAAGATGACTTGAATATTGAGAAAGAGACAAATGAAAAACTTAAGCAATATGAACAAAGCCTACAAAAGATCGATGAGCAATTGAAGAATCAAATGCGACCTAGAGATACGTATGGCCTAGGATATACCAGTGACAAAAAATTTGAAAAAGGAGAATCATCCAAGTATGGTGCTGAACAACAATCAAAGATTCCTAAGGTTTATACAATTCCATAAGATAAGAATCCTACTAAACCCACTCGCTACAATTGTGGAAAGCCTGGACACGCTGCTAATGTATGTACAAGCAAACTGGTGAATGTTCCAAGAACTACTTATTTTGATGATTATTTTTATAATTGCAATAAGTATGTTCATCAAGCTTATGAGTGCAGATCAAGAACCAGTAGTAGATCATCTGAAGGGAGTTTCAATGGCTATTGTTATACATGCAAAAAATTTGGACACAAGGCAGAACATTGTAGATCAAGGATACCTAAAAAACTGGTAAGTATTCTAAGAAGAGAAGGAAACATGAATGTCACATGCACTATTTGTGGAAACTATGGACACATGGTTATGAATTGTCGATTGAGGAACCTAGAGGTAATGTGGACCTTGGAGGACAAGTATGACATATTTTTATTATCATAAGGTTGGATACATAGAAAGAGATTGTACGTACAAGAACCGGTCAAGAAGCAATGAAGATGGGAAAGGTAAAATGATTGTTAATGTTGAATAAGTGAGGAATGAGATGAAAAAGTTATGGGTGAAGAAGGAAGAAAGTAAAGAGGATGTCAATGCATCAACATGTAATCCACCATCCTTTGTCTTAGCGGATTCATCCTCAAACTAAACAAGTAAGTTTTTTTTAGGGACTAAATTTCATTGTTATATCTAATCGGTACCTTATAATGATGACCAATAATATCTATAGGCAAACAAATTCTAGGAAAACTTATTCATTATTCACCTTGCATTTCATAGAGAATTTACAAGAACAGAGTGTGATTTTATATTTTGATCGATTGTGCAAACTATTTGAGCTAATCACTTACACAGATTTGGACTGCAAATTTGAAAGCCCTAAATGAGATATTGAGCAGAGAGGTGGTCAATTGTGAAGGAATTAGGTGTCTTTGAGTTGCAAAGTAGGAAATCTATTGAATCACTATGGCATCAAGGATTTCTATACCTAAATTGATTGAGATAACAAAGGAGGCAAAACCAGAACATACGCTACACCCATTGAAGGAAGCAAAAGTTGACGAAACCAATGCCCTATCCCTAATTCCACCTCGTGTTCTATTGATTGAAGATGTAAGAATTTTTATACATTGAAATATTGTTGAGTTAAGAAATGAACAGATATAGAAAGAGTACTTGGTAATGTGCAACAATGGAGAACTTAAGGATGGGTTCAAACATCTTCAAACGAAGGGGTTGACAGACATTTTGGACTTACCAGAAATATTTAAGGAGTGGATTCAATATGTCTTGAGTCATTTTCATGATCAATTCATATGGTTGGACTAACCGATCAAGATCACCAAGGAGTTGATTCATCTGATCACAGGTTTCTCAACAGACGGGGAACCATGTACCCTAAGGCAAATATCCACAAAGACGGTTGGACAACTGACTAAGTCCAAGAAAGATCACAGATTAATGAGGATAGATGACATTGAAGATCAAGTGGTTCGATTTGCAACAATGATTTTTGGTTACAAGGTCTACCAGTCGAGTCGGTTGAATAGTGTGCCCCGTGGAGTTATTCATGTCGCCTACCAGATTGTAAAGGAAAGAACCAGATATGACCTAGCTAAGATGGTGAGAACACAACTATTGGCTAACCTAAAGAAGATTTAGACCGATAAGAAGAAATTACTAAAGTTTGGATCACTTTTGGTATGTATGTTCAAAATTTCTTCCCTAGAAAATGTGCGGTAACATGAAAGATAAATAGACCATCTTTATACCAAATCAATGAGTACATAGGTGAACCATGTGATACCTAAAAAATGTTATGTGGGGATACTTTAAGGACTTTCAGGAAAGAATGCACAAAAGGTATAGAATTCCACTAGTTCTGGTGGAGAGAAGTACAAAGATGCTATTTGTTTTCAAGTTGATACTAACACTTGCAAGATTCAAGCGGTAGATCCCAGGATTTCATGGATACCAGAAATGGGATATGAAACTAATGATGACACTTTTGAGGAGGCTTATGAAAGACTCACCTTGAAAATAAAAAAGACAAGGATAGAAAGAAAAGAAAAGAAGATCATGAGTCAGTTGGAAGAGAAGTTTGTAACTGGTGAAGGTAGCAGTTCCACAAGTGAGAGACAGAAGAGCATTCCAGATGCTTATGCTAAGAGGAAAAGGAAGGAAGCCAAAACTCAAATTATACTCCAGCATTACCATCGGTAGAAGACTCAAATATGGAAATGAGTGTTGAAGGTAAATATTCTGACCCTATGCCACCTGAGGCATCTCAACCTATCAAGACAAAAACATATGTAAAGAGAAAAACTCGAGGACAAACAAAGGCCTCTCCTAGAAAGAAGAAGAAGAAGACAAAAGTAGATAGTGAGAAAACTGATTTAGAGAAGGAAATCACTGACATGGGGAAGTATGGAAAGAAAAAAATTCAATATCACTAAGAGTGCTAATGAAGTTGCAAATGCAATAAGAAAACATGTAATGATAGGTAATATCAGTAACTTTAAATTCTCTAAATTATCTGATGAAGACAAGAAAAATATTGAAGATGCTATTGTATTTCACTTTCACAAATTCATAAGAACACCTAGTCAAATCAAAAATCATATTGTTGATGAACTATATGAAGCAATTAATGTCAGATGGGAGTCTGTAGTTGAGACTGAAAAGGAAATAAGAGAAAGGACACTTCTCTATACTGACAAATTTGACAATAAAGGAAGTAGATGAAGCACTTGAAAAATATAAATTCAGATGTAGTATTGGTCATAGGACTGCAAAAATACTAGTTGGGAAGGAGAAAGGAGTTGAAGAAGAGACAATGGTGATATAAAAAATGATATTCAACATGGATCAACCATGGGTAACAGACACAACAGGTTCATCTCAAGTAGATGATACTGTTACTTTGCAAGAGTGAATGGGAGTTGTGTTAGGTAGTATTCCAAATATTTTTACTCATATTGACCTAACAAAAAATTCAGTTGATGATGTTATGATTGAAGATATCACCAAAAATCCCAAATATCCTATGGTTGGAGATGAAGCTGAAGATATTCCACTTCAGGAGCCACTTGATGTAAACCCTGTTAAGATAAATGATGATGTAGTTGATATTGAAACAAACAAGGTTGATGAGACAAAAAAGAGCAAGGAAATAGAAAAGGTGACTGAGACCACAAATCAACCAAAGGATACAACAAAACAGGTAAAGGATACAGAACAAGGTGAAGCTAATAAAGAAAAACAAGATGACCAATAGAAAGATCAAGAACATGAAAAAGAGACAAATAAGGAAACAAGTAACACTGGTACATGTGAGCTAAGTACTAAAGATGGAGTTGAGACACCAAAGGATAATACCACTAGTACTTCAAAAACCAACACTAAGGATACCGGTGAAAAGAAGAAGAGAAAGACAATGGAAGAAGATGAAGAGGAAGATGATGAAGAAGAAGAGGAAGAAGATGACCCAAAATATGCAATTTTAAAGAAGACTACTCTTGTAGTACTTTATTTCATTATTTTTGGAATAATAGGGTCAAGCCAGTCCCAATTTGCAATCCATGGGATTTGAATATGGCTAAATTGATTGTGCCTGACTTCTATGTTGACATTGGTCTTATTAGGGAGTTAGCAAAAAATTATTGCCCAGTAGCTAGGGTAACTAGGAAAAAGAATAAGGAAACCCTAGTCTCCATAGATAGAAGGTCAGTGGCTGAGGTATTTGGAATCACCGGTGCATTATGCACTGATATTGATTTGAAAAAGATTAAAGCTGATTACGTCAAGAGA
>MU226157.1:446154-457026 GCA_018584345.1 Thuja plicata | reverse complement strand
TAGGAATGTTTCAATTTATATATCTGTCAGGCAGATTATGAAATACTTCTAGGGTTCTTTCAAGGAGAGAATATAAAAATGCCTTAGAGATACTTCAATAAAATTCAGGGTATAAAATGAATTTGATGGATTAATTAGATTAAGTGTACTGAGGTAGATGTACAAGGTATATCTGTGTTTTTGTCAGATGCTATAATTGCCTTAAGTTTTATCCCTAATCATGCTGGTTAAAACTATTCATAAATGACTCCATGCCCTAGGATTGAGTACTGGTCTATTTTTCATTTAATCAAATGACTATCATTATTAAAATCAATCTTTACTTTCAATCTGGTATGTTTTAGTAAAAGATACAGTGACCTGTTCCTATAATTCCATCCATAACAAACTAGAATAATTTAGTGATTTCATTATTCTAAGTTTTAAAGGGTAATCCCGCCCGAGTTAGTGGAGCTCAAAGTGTACGAGGTTTCAAAACCTTGTTTCTGTTGTTCTACTCTGTGCTTGGTCAGTGTCAGGGATAAATAGAGCGAACCCTCTGAGGAATATTTTCACATCAGCAAGAAAAAGAAACAACAAATCCAATGTATATTTTGGCCAATAAGATTGAAGGAATATTTCACATTGGAGATAACAAATTAAAGTTTGTTATGGACGATGCAGTAAGGATTTCAAGTTTCTATGAGATAGTTATGATTCATAAAGCTATTTTGGAGGGAAACATAAAACCTAATTAGGTTAACAGTTGAAGGTAAAAGGATATAAGATGATAACTATTGACAGAGTTATGAGAGAGAGAAGAAGATATAGTATTGTTGAAAAGTAAGATCTTGGACAACGATTGCAGAGCCATTTCCAGAGAAGATTCAGGATCAGATTCAGAACAAGAATAGAGCATCAAAGGATTTGATTAACATTCAAGAGTGCATTTCACAAGTTAATTACTCTTGTTTTTTTATTATAGTTTCAACAAGTTAAATCCCTTAACAAGATAGTCTCTAGCAAGACTTTATTGTAGATCCCCTAACATGGTGAACACTGTAATAGTGGGATTAAATCCTCTAACAAGGTAGTCTATAATAAGACTATAAATACTTCTAATGAGGTATCACTCACTCCTAATAGGGTGGGTCACCTAGAAAGTATCATATTGTAAGCTCCTAACAGAGCACTCTTTTCTACTGTAGTGAGAAGATTGTGGGTTTCATCCCCACCTTGGTTTTTCCCTTTGACCAAGGGTTTCCATGATAAAAATATGAGTGTTATATGTGTGGATGTGTTTTCATTTCATTCATTGAACTTTTACTTTACAATTATAGTTATAAGATTCACAGTTTGGAAGCTTCTTTTATTGTTGCTTAAAGGTATAAGTAAAAGTCTAAAAGTTTTATTAGTCCTGATTCACCCCCCTCTCAGCGCCTATTATTTCCAAGACCTCCATGGGCTCAGGCATGGGTTGGTCAAATGGAAGAAAAACATGAGGAGGTGTGTGAGGTGAAGCAATGTTTTGAGAAGCACGTTGACGAGCTCTAGAAATACGCTTGCGACGATGAACACGAACATGACAGTTATCTTTGGTCTTTCTAGAAATTTGAGTTGGGATACGATCAATCAACATCAGGTCCTTTTCTTCTTCATGAGGAAAAACTGAAGGAACAACACTAGGTTGAGAGATGGGTTGAGAAGTATGTGTGTAAGAAATAGGAAGATGAGGTATAGGTGGTGTAGGAAGAAGTCCACGTCCATGGAAAAGAGATGGAACATAAGAGATGGTATGATCTAAAGAGATGGTCAGGATGGGTTTGAGTTGGTTGAGGCATAGAAGGCCAAAAGAAATTAAGATCAACTGAGTCACAAGACACAAAAGGTTGATAAAGACTATGGTTAACAATCATGATTTCTCCATTATGAGGAAATTTAACACATTTATGAATAAAAGAAGCCATGACGTGCATGGAGGTAAGCCAAGGAAGACCAAGTTTGACTTGAAATTGATCAGAAGTTGGAATGACAGTGAAGGTAACATCTAAAGTTTTACCACCAACTTTAACAGGGAAGGAAATGGAACCATGGGAAGGATAAAGGAAACCATTGCAAGTTTGAATCCTAACATTAGATTTATCATAATTTTTTTTTTGCAATTGTTTACTATGAAGATGTTCTTTAATTATCACATTCACCATGCAACTGGGATCAACATGGGCGCTACGGGTAGGAAGGCCATTAACCTTTGCAACAATATAGAGAGGAACATCAAGTGCTTTAATTGTCTCAATAGGGTCAAAGGTAATGCAAAGCTGAGATAAAGGTTTATGTTTGACTTGCTCAACTCAGTTAACAACATGATTTATTTCATTAACTTTGTCATCATAGTCAATGCATTGGGAAGAAGAATGTTGCTCAATGGTATTGGTTAAATGAGATGGCAAAGGATTGATGTAAATTTGCAAGTTTTGGTTGGGAGGTGCCACAAATTTGTTTCCTTGATCATGGTCATCGTCAACATATATAACCTTAGAATCAATAAGATCTTGGATAGCACTTTTCAAGCAGAAATACTGTTTAGTATCATGACTAGGTTGGCGGTGATATTGGCAAAAAGTTTTGGGATCAAAGTATTTGGATTGAGGTTTAGAGGTGTCAAGTAGTTTGATAGGAGGAAGTGTTAACACATAAGCATTAATTAACTTCAACATCACATTATGCAAAGATTCAGAATGATGAGTGTAATTACAAGTAGGTTTAAAAATAGATGACAAAGGAGCCACACCTTTGGATGTTGTTGTTACTTGTTCATCAACAGTTCTGGAAGATTTTTTGATTTATATGTAGTTTTTTTAATTTCTAAAACTTGTTGAAATTGAATGTGACATCACTCTTATCAATGGGAACAGGAATCATTGGAGTGGATCTCTCAAATTGACTCACTTATAGTTGATAATTATGAAGCACTGCACACAATTGTGAAAAATAAGAGAATTTAGAGAGAAGTATCTTATCTCTAATGTTACTTTTTAAATAAGCAATAAAAATGTGTTGCACATCAATATCAGGCACATGATAAGAAATCTGAGAGTGCAAATTCTTAAATCTACTAGTGAAATCACTAACTTTTTCTTTAACACCTTTTTTATAATGCATTACATCAATTAGAGAGATTTTAGGACCAATGTTGTTTTGAAATTGTTCAATGAAAGCATTAGCAAATTTTTGGAAATAATCAATTGAATAAGGAGGCAAGGAACAATACAATTGAAAGGCTTTGTCTTGAAAGGTTCTAGTAAACAAATTTTCCATGAACCTATGGTCATGAGAGAAATAACTACACAAGGTTTGGAAAGTTTTAACATGAGTCGCAGGATCACCCTTACCATTATAAGTGTCAAGATAAGGAATCTCCATCTATTGCAGGATAACACCACGAATAATATCCAAAGACAAAGGACTAGTAATGCCACAAGTATGAATGTTGAACTTGGATTGAGTCATGGAAGAAATTTGTTGTTGCAAAGAAGACACAGTTTGAGCCAAGCTATTAATGGTAGAATTGGTAGAAAGGATGGTAGGAGGAGAAACATGAGAAATGTTAGGAACATTGTTGGAAATTGAAGGAATGGTTGAATATGAAAAAGGGACACTATGATAAGTAGGTGGGAAAGAAGGCATTGAAACACATGACACATTTGAAGGGATAGAAGGAGTAATAGGATTAGGAAGGCTTGCATGTGTAGGACTGGAAGTTTGAATTGAAGTTGTGATGATAGGTGGAGCATAAGTGGACACACTAGGGATGGAAGTAGAGATAGGAAAAGAGGTCTCAACACTTGTTGTGGGTGGAGTATAGCCTAATTCTTGAGCACAATCCCTAATGGGTTTGATATTGGCATCAATGAGATGAGAAATTCTACGCAAGAGGTTAACACCATGTTCATCATTGTGAATAAGTTTCCTTAAGATTTATGCAATGGAAAGAGCTTCAGGATTATGGTTTTCTCGACCTAGCCAATGTTCAAACTTCTCAAATTCATGGGAAATTTTTTGGACTTGAGTAAGAGGAACCCTTAATGTTTCTTCATCATGTGAAGAATGAGAAGATTTACTCTCCATGAGAGGATTATGATCACTAAGATGCATTTTGGTGTCATCAAGACTCCTAGGAAAGAAAGAGGGTTCGAGATCAAAGGAACCCATAAGTCTACGACTTCTTCTAACTGGAATGTTGTAGGTTGGACTCGAAGTGATGAGGCTCATGCATAAGGGAAGGAAATGAAAGAGAAATGTGATGAAATTTGAAAGAAATATGCACTCCAAGAAAATTTAACTATCAAATTTTAGCATGTAACTATGGTGTAATGTAAATGTTGACTAACAAAATGAATACAAAGAAAGATAAGATCTAACTATCATGCATATAAAAGAGATCTAAATGCAAAGAAGGGGAATTTAAGACCAAAAACTAAGTCGGGTTCACCAAAATGTAACATAAGAAATTGTGAGCAATTCTATGTAGGAAGATCACTCACCAAATCAAATGTAAATATGAGGGGGATATCCTATGTTACATTAGGAACACCCCTAAAGGCTTCACCCTCAAACCCAAACCAGATTAGCAAAGCCCAGAATGATGAAGGGATGCCAATGCTAGATCTAGATTTGAAGATGGAGTATTGGGGAATGAGTTCCTTTTATGTTAAGATGTATATGATATGTAAAATGATATGCAAGACTTTGAAAGGAATTGATGCTAAGATAAATGAAATGAATGCTAACAATTTGTAATATCGAATATGATGCATAAAAGTAAATGCAAGATGAAAATAAGAATGAACTCACCTTGAAGCAAAGAGAGGAGGAACAAACTTCAAATTTGGAAATGACTATCACAAAACCGTCAGAATCAGAAACTATTATGAATCTGGAACCCTGGCACTTGTATCTTCCGACTGTGAAATTTGCAGATTCCCAGAACTATGCCGACTCAAATCGACCTTGTCCAAGAAATTTGGCCTTGTCCTAGAGACTCAAAATATGACAAATTCTATAGAGGATCAGCTAGTACTGGTTCTATATTTCTGAAATTCCAGATCTAAAACTCCAAAAACCTATTCTTGCATACAAGAAGAATGGGGAAAAGGTTATGGAAAGGGGCTTTCCTTGGTCAAGCCCCTGTATAGGAATCAACCTTGAAATGAAATAGAAATTGCATAAAATTGATAAATGTGAGATTTACCTTGCGTGAAAAAACCTCATGGATGGATGTAGAAATCAGTCAACTCCACGAGGATGCTTGTATGTTTGGAACGTGTTGTAGAATCAAGGATTCCTTCACAAATGCAATGGATATACACTTTCCAAAGCTTAGATCTTCAATGATTATATGCTTGAAATCTTGAATGGAGAAGAGGAATGGATCTTCTTTGTTGCTTGAGAATTCCTCTACTTGGCTACCATGGGAGAGAAATTTGCATCAATGAGAGAAGATTGTCTTTGCTTGAATGGAATAAGACTTTGAGACTTGGAGATCTTCAATTGGATGGTTGCTTTCAAATCTTGAATCCACCACTTCAATTGCACAACTTGAATGCTTCATTGCTTGCACTTAAAGATATCTTGCTCATGAATATCATGTATAGTAATGGATTGTCTTGATAATCTTGGATATCAAAATGAGAGGAGAAGACCCCCTTTTATTCTCATTTCAGGATTCAATATTGCTAGGTCGACCACAAATAAAGATAAGGAAGAAAAACCTTTGCATTGGGACCAGAGCCCAATTAATTAGAATGCCTTAGGACAAGGCTAAAATGGGTCAGCCTTGTCCAGCAAAAGGCTGACTTACTTTGACCTACTCCTGGCATTTCTAGATTCAAGGCAAATATGGGTCTTGGAAGGTGTGAAAAGTTTCAGGGAAGAAAATGAAAGATGTGGTAAATCAAGCATAAAGACATTGGGAGCTTGAAATCACTAAAATGAGGTCTAATAGGTCCTAAAAGATATTCAATAATGGGTGCTGACCTTTTAGGACAGTACACATTTATATAAACTTATACAACCAACAATGAAGAGATGGAAGAAGGCGAAAGGCCATGTGATCTTTGCGCTTCACATACCCAAAAATCTCCCACTTGAAGTCCAACTGACACAACCATGAACCGTGGCATTCCCTGCATTTCCACTTTTTATGTTATGTCATAACCAACCCCATAGAAGATTTCATCTTTTCCAAAATTTGTTCACAAAGAGTGCGAGTTAACCTTCTCCAAGTTTTGTCAAACTGAATACAATCTAATGACTTGGCATCTTCTTTTACAACTTTTATAGGTGCAAACTCACCCATAACTCCATAATTAGGAACAATATTGTATACAGGCTCAAAATGTTCTTCTCCATTCAAAAAAGTATCCTGGAGCACATACAAAAAATGGTCACTCATTCTTATACTTCCCTTTTCTACAATCTTGAATAGAACATCTAGAAGATCATCATTATCTGATTCTAAAATCAAAATATAAAATTGTTTCTTGAAAATTTGTCTTTTGGCTCTTCAAGAACCAGTTCAATTAATAGTATATCATTCTGCATCTCAGGAATTGTCCCAACTTCCTCAATAATAGCATCCCAAAATAGACCTATTCCTCTATTGGGCATATCGTGCAGCCTTGACATTGCCCTCACAAATAGTCTCTACAACGAAACAACTCCTCCCAAGAATTCCTTGTACTCTGTGGCTCCCTGCTTCAACGCCCATTCCATATTACTCCTCTTGCAGGCCTCATCTACTATGATACTATGCCCTTAATTTTGAGTTCAACAGGTTCATCATTTGAATGATGATTTCTAAATCCAACAAGACATTTTCTAAAAACTTCACAAACAATATCATTTGACAAAACGTCCCATAATCCATCACTGGCAAGAATGAGGCATTCCTCTTCATGTATCTACTCTATACATGTTACTTCAGGCTCATAATTTATATATCGTTTCAAGAATCGATCTCCTTGGGCCCTAGACATGGCATGGAAGCCTCCAACATGATATTCATTCCAATAATATATCATTCCAATAAATAACATGTATGCTAGCCTCTCCAATACGAATGATTTCATCCTCACTCTCGTGTATATTTATCTGCTTGTGTCTTCATCTTCCTGTCCCCTCGATTTGCATGCTCTACAGACCAGTATTTGTTCACAGGAGGGCATACATCAGGCTTTAGTGGATCATAGTTCATTGGAACAATTTGTCCCAAATCCCCCATTTGTTTCAGATAGTTCGGTGAGTCTTATGAACCTCTAAAAGTGACTAGAGCTTGAGAGGGCACTTTTGCAGGTAGCCCAAAAAATATATTGACCTAAAAATCCCGTGGCACCAAAGACAGTTGCAATGCTACCACTAATAGAAGACTGTCTTCCTATTCCATGCTGAATAAGGTGACCAATACCCTTTGTGGGTAATGATGAAACAAAATGTGAATCACCAAGCCTATATTCCTGAGAGCGATCTTCTTCTTGCAAAGAAAAAATATAATGCAATCCCAGAGTGGAATAACTATCTGTGAGTGAACGCAATTAAGTGATTTGCCTGAGCTTCAAAACTTTGGAATCTTGTACAGCGCAATCCCATGAAGCACTGCAAACCCTTTCTAAGAGTTCTTCTTTCTCAACACTTGTCATTTTCATGGTCATGGTTACCTCTGCATAATTCTTGTATGCAACCAGTTTAGCTTTCTTTGCCCGAAGTTTCAAGATCCTATCAATAATTGCAATATTATCTAACTCTACACTAGAAGCAGCTTGTGTTATGAAGGCACAGTATAGCTCCTCATGAAGACCGCATTTGCCTATATGTTGCATGACAAGCTCGTAGTCTCCAGGGGCTCTCACAAAGGAACCATAATAGAATATATGTTTCTCTACGTTGGAAACTATAACACCGCCAGGAATGAATCTCAATAGAAGTACATTACCCACAGTCAGATTAACCCTTTGACTGCGGTAAATAAACTGACATGTGATAATACCCTTTACAACGATGAATAACTCTTGCATGTAATCTTGTCTCTCCCATGGTATTGGACAACGACCATCCCCAGGTGACCTATAATCTCTCCGATCACCCATTGTGTCATCCAACAGGCTCTCTTCCATGCTCTTGACATCAAATTCATAGGAAGAGGATTCTTCTTCCTCGTTTTCACCAGTTGCAACCTCGTCAACGCCCTTCCAACACTCTCATCATATATAACAACATTATCAATAACATTTCTTTTGTTATCAATTATTAACTTTTCAAATTTTTTGGTTTCCTCAACCTCTTTTGCATTCAAATGTGTTGCTTCCTTTTAGCTATCAGGTGCAGCAAGTGCAAAACTGCCTTGATCTATTTCCATTTCATCTACTTCGATAGTGGATTATTCATCAGAATCTTCATCTATTTCCATTAGCATAATTTCACATCCAATGGTGACAAACGCTCTTTCTTCATGACATACTATTTCTTCTTTTAATTTCTTATATGGCGAATTCCAATTGTGGTCCTCATAATCATAATTTCTAGTTTCAAAGTTCCAATTTCTTACCTTATGTTTTTCATGTTCTAGTTTCGCTTCTTCTTGTTTAGGTTTTTGAGGAATCTTATGCTAAATCTTTGTGTTACTGTTACGAATATCTCTCACTTCATTGTGACTCTCTACTAGATATAAAGTAACCGATTTGCTTCCTCTTGCAATTAATAAGGACCCTTTCGTCACCTTCCATTTATTGGATTCCAACTTGACATTACATCCTTGGGAGAACAATTGCCCAACTGAAATTGAATTATTTTTAAGTTGAGGAACATACCGAACATCCTGCAACAACCAGCTATTTCCATTCTTCAATTTCAACAAAACATCTCCTTTTCCAACAATTGGAAGATATTTATTATCTGCAAGAGATTCCTTACTAAAATTACTGCTTTGAAAAGTTTTGAAAATTCCCTATGTGAAGTAGTGTGAAATGACGCTCCTATATCGAGAAACCAAATATTTTCTACAACTTATGTTGTAGTTAAAATAAAAATGTCACTGTCTTCCATATCTGCTCCTTGGGTTTAACCAAGCTCTAATATCAATTGTAAGCTCTAAATGAGCAGATAAGACAAACAAGCATATCTAAGACAACGAAATAAAGAATAGACAAAATACATAACACATCAAATTTATAGTCGTTCGCCAAATCTAGCTACATCCACTCTCAAAGTAGGGAAATCCCTTATATTAATCAAATCAACATTACATCGTTCATGGCATGTACACAATCATTTATACAAACTTATACAAAAAACAATGAAAAGATGGAAGAAGGTGAAAGACCATGTGACCATTGGACTTCACATACCCAACACTATCTACATCTCGTGAGTGTCATTTTGAAGGCTTGGAAGCTTACACTGGAATATTCCTGGAAGAACGAATTGACGGATGTGTAACGTTTAATTTGTGAGCAACAAGAAAGAAACAAATTCATTGTATGGTAATTATTTTTCTCACTGAACCTTATTGGTTATCAAGAAAGTAACGTCAGAGACCGAGGTGCCTTCTTTAACAGTCATGGCTATCGTATTTAACTAAAATTTGTTTGAGCCATTATTCTAGGTGTCCATAATTTGGAAGTGACTTCCAGTTCTTTGTTTGAAGACAAGTTGTCGCATGAGAGCTTACCACAATACAAGTATTGAATCTGAAGCAGATTCTTAGATAGATTGTTTCTATCTTCATATAGTGTGAATACTTTCAAATTGGTAGAAGTGGATACTCTTCCTCATTCCCGAGTCGTGGCTTCTTCACAAGTTCCTTTCATCCAATATCGTGTGGTATTCATCGCGAAGTTGGGATCAATACTTTGTTCTGCATAGAAAATTATATTTTAATTCAGTCTTTCAATTCAAGTATAGTTTGCAATAACAAACTAGAGAATCACTTTGGAGTCCTCGAAAGCTAGTGCATAAAATTATGTTATAAACTTAAGCAAACACCCTGTAAACTCAAAAGAGACAAAGTGTTTGACAAATTGTCTTAGACTTGATTTGCAAAAATTTACAGCTAATAGAAAGGACTGGTTTGAACATGAACAATGAATTTTATATCCAGGCATGTGTACTTCTCAACAGGAGTAGGAAATTAAACAAGGAAGGGATAGCTTTTGTTAATGCAATATTATTGGTTGGAAGATCTTTCTGGACTTAATGTTTTCATAAAACTCAGAGGCAGAACTTGTCATTGAAGGATTTCTACAGATGAGACCGTACTCTTGGTACTGAAGTGGATTGTTATCTCTTAGGTTATATCTTTTACCGTACAGTTGGCAAGTATATGTGTAGTTCTTGCTGGAAAATACTATTGTCTTGTTACCTAAGAGGTGATTAATATTGTAGGAAGTTAGGGTTGTGTTCCATTAAAGGTTGTTGAAGACTGAAATATTTACCATTCCAAGTTGAGTTGCAGAGGGGGCCATTAATTTAAAGCTTATGAGTGAGAGTTATACTGTAAATTTTCCATATTATTGTTGGGTGTTAAATGTTGATTCTCATGTGGAAACAGTTTGTTTCTATGTTCCTTAGTGTTGTTGATCTGAATATTGTAATATGCAATGGAAGAGTCAAAGATTGAAATCTAGAAACTAATTCTATTAGGGCCCGTTTGGTTGGGGAATTGAAAAATAATGCAAATCATGGTTATCTATACTCTGGTTATGCAAACCCCGGTTATGCTTTTTTGGGACTGTTTGGTTGCCCTGGAAGATGGATTTGTAAATCCACATTCCAACAATTAAATCGACGCAGTGCTCCGGACCCGACAAGATATATAAACTAATTTAATCATGCAAACCT
>MU226157.1:428047-442853 GCA_018584345.1 Thuja plicata | reverse complement strand
AATTACAACTATTTTCTATTAATTAAACCAAAAAAAACTATTAAACATGGATTTTTAATTAAAAAACAATTATTTAATACTAAATAAACAAAACAACTAAAACAAAACATTGAAAAACATTAAAATTAAAAAAAAAAAATGTACTTACCCCTTCCGGCCGGAATACCCCTGTAGCTCTCTCCGAAGCCCCAACCCGCTAAATGATTATGACCCGCGCGGGCTTTTTTTTGCCCTTTTATATACTTTTGGGGGTCCGGCCGGACCCCTCGCGCCATATAGGCGCCACTTGGCACCTAAAAAGCGCCACAAGGGTCCGGCCGGACCCATTCCGGCCGAACCCTCTAAGGATGTCCTTTAGTGCGACACACTATTATACTTTTACCCTAAAGTCATTTTAATTTAAAAGAGGAGAATAATAAAGAGACAGAAAAGGAATTCCAATAGACAGACAAAGGGAAAATGAAGAGTCACAAGGATGTAGTATTAAAGAACATGGAGAGTTTATTTTCAGCATGCTTGGTTTATGTGTTTGGTTATGTTTTTCTCTTGGAGAATTTTGGGAAGCTTTGGCTTTCAGCAGGTTTGAGGACGGAATCCGTCGAGCTTGGAGGCATTGGATGGAAACCCATTGTCTGTTAGATATCAATTAGGTGTCCCACTTTGTTCTTCAAATTCATATTTATGGTTATCCAATCTGACGGTAAGTTTTGTTGCTACAATTGGATATTTTTGTTGTTTCTCCACTGAAGAAAGACAATATTCATATCTCATTTCAAAATCTCTACTTCACTTGATATTTTATAATTTTCAGTACAATGTGTTGGATAAATTGAAAACAATTGCATGCAAACTATTTGTTAAAATTTTCGTGGTAAAAAATGGAACAAATATCCTAGGAGGATATTTCTCTCTCTCTCTCTTTGTGTGTGTGTGTGTGTGTGTGTGTGTGTGTGTGTGTGTGTGTGTGTGTGTGTACACAACTGACAATAACTGACTGCATTCTTGATTTTGTAGATTTTGTTACAAGATCATTGTGCCTTTACTAAATTCTAGAAAAAAATTGTGTTTAGGTCCCCTTCCTCAAACCAACATTCTCAAGATTGTTGATGCCAAAAAACTTGCTCTCAAGCCAATACTTCTAACAATTGAGAGTTTAATACTTTCTTCTTAAAAATATACCTCCCCCTTTCCCTTTTGAATAACTCTCTTATGAAGGAATCCCAATTTATATCCTAAATGATACTTCTCTATAAAAATATCTTTAAAATGCACTCAATTCCATTCCTTCTAGAAATCTTTAACAAACTGAAGCTTCTTGAAAAAAATGAAAGTTGATTTACTATCTCTTACCGAAGCAATATTCCACTAGCTTCTAATTAATTCTTTTAAACCCTCCCTTCAAAACCAATTTTTCTCCAACTTGAAGGGTCATCTGATAGGGATGGATTCATGTTAAAGAATCAAAGAAATAGAGTAGTAGTTTGAACTGGTGATTGCAAGTATATTGGATTCAAATGCAAAATAAAGATCTACCCAATTATCCGCTAGAAATAAATAGTCCAATTTCTTAGTAATATTTGAAAAACGTTGCCTGCAATTAGTCCAAGTGAAAGACCCATTGTTGTCTTTAACTTCCAAGAGTCTATTTTTAGTCACAAAACTTTGGAAATTCATCTGTACTGCTCCAAATAAACCTTTACCACATTTATTTTCTACTGCTTCAACAGTTGCATTAAAATCACCACCTAGAATCAGAAACATATTTTTAGATATTCTAAATCACATGAGACGTTATTCTAGGCTTCTTGTTTCTGTCCAATACTCTTAGGAGCATACAAAATCTCCATAGAAGGTATTTTTGTTGAATCTGACTAATTGGCAATGCTTGACCTAAAGAATTGACTTAGCCCTTTCCATAATTGGATTCAAAAAAATTCCTATGTTGCTTGAGGCCCCTTCTACTTCTACAAAGAAATCATTCGATTGCTTCAAACTATTTAGAAATCTCTTTGCGTCCATCTTTGCTGATTAATTTTTTAAACTACATAAGGCCATGTCTGATCAAAACATCTCTTGATCAGACGCCTCTTGTTAGAGGCATTGTAGCCCCTGACATTCCAGGATATGATTTTTATGGCTTCTTGGGAAGGGCATGGGTTTCAGTTTTCATTGTCCTCTAGCACTCCTCGCTATTTCCAGTTTCATTTTGTTTTTCTTTGGGTATTTTTTCTTCTTTTCTCCCACTTTAATTTTATCAAACTTGGAAAGAGTTTGCCTAATAGTTTTGATCTCCAAAATACCAACAAAATCTTCTAACTTGAGGGAATCCTCATCATCCAAAGAAGATAGATATGAGATACCTTTTGTAGAGCTTATTAGCCATTCTTGATCCCCAAACTCTACTTTACACTAGGGGTGTGAAGCCTTCACTAGAGAGGTGTGAATATTTTAGATTGATTGTAAAGAGATCTCCAAAACAGGACATGTTTTCATCCTTGGGTCCATTTGTTGAGGTTCCTAGTCCTGTATTCTCACTTCAAGATCAGACTTCTCCAAAGACTCTATTCTTCCAGAAATATGATCCTACTTTTCATTTAATATAAAATATTGACCATCCTTGGGGTCAGGAAACTAACCCCTTTCTCCTCTAGACACCCTCACACTACAATCCCCAGATATCTCATCTTTTGGGGCTTATACTATGCCCAATGTCTCGCATCCCTGATCACTCTCTAGGGTTTTTTGAACCAACTTTGAAATTAGATCTTTTTCAACACTAGCAACTGAAATCCTAACTTCCTTTGGCCCCTCCAAAGATGAGGTGTCAAGGGGTTTCCCTTTTGTAGACAATTTAAGTCTTTAATGAGAAAATAGAATTCTAAAGTATCTATCAGGTTATCCTCACTCAGACACATAGTGTAGACACAATGGCTTGTTTCTCTTATTTCTCAATTGGTGTGACTAATCACAGATGGGCACACATCCCTTTCCTTACTCAAATCATTCAGTTTATTTCACAATTGATCCTTCTTCAAATTATTCCCTCTTTTATCCTTGACACAATTCTCCATGGAATGGCCAGTCTCCTTACAGATTTTGCAAATTTTCACTATATTCTCTACCTCTACCTGTTGCCTCCAAACACCTTCATTTGACCAAATCTCTATATTTTTGGGAAGCAGAGGATGGGGTTTCTATAAAATGCATATTATGGCATACATATTTAAATCTGTATTTTCTAGTGTCTCATCTACCCTAATGAACCAACCAAGTCTATCCCTTATAATTTTGAGGGATTTCACTTTTTAGTATTCCTGGGAGATTGTAGAGGCGAATTCACACAAGGATTTCTACACTAGATTCCTTTAGGGGGTTGCAGTTGGGGGACTAGTCCTTGATGGAAAAACTCATACACCCCATTAAGAAAGGACCATTATTCAATATCCATTGCTTTTTTCTAGCATTTTCATAGATCACCATGAAGAATCCGTTTGGAAAAAAATTCGTCCAAAACTCTTACCCCACTACTCGTCACACCATTTACAAACTCTTTAAAATATTTGTTAGTCCCTAGCCCATTTCATAAAGAAATATTTCTCTTTATATATTTTTCATACTTCTCTCCGTTTTGTATTCTCAATTTGAAGGGAAATAACTCTATTTTGAGCAATTTTAATAATTACTAGGTCCCCGATTTTCAGATTATGATGGTTCTTTGGCCTCCATTCTTTTCCCTCCAAGAGTGTGAAACCCCCACCTAGTCGAGTAAATATTTTTGAAAAACACCGTCGGTTAAGTGGGTTTCAATCCCTTTCTAAAGGGTTCCTCTGGTTCATTTGGAAATAAAATAGCTTCCCATTTGTGTAATCCTCCCAAGTTCAATTTGGTGGACGCTAGGAAGGATTATCGTTTCACAAGAAATTACCTCCACTAGCCCTGAACCGCTCAACCATGCTTGAAACGCCGAGTTGCTTGCCTCCCTCCATCCAACATTTATTATATCATGGTCAACAATTATTTTATATTACTTTTATTGTTTACAATTTAAGCTAGGGATGTACTCCGTAGGTGGAATGTGAATGCCCCACTCCACATCACATGGGTAAATCAAGATAAAAGATCTTTGGGTCCCCTTAATTTTTTACATGATAGAGAGTAATCCCGCGAGGTTTGAACCTTGGTTGTAGGCACTATAGGAAAGAAGCCCCAAGACTTGAATGGATAGTAAAGATAATGTAAATGGTATCTTGAATTTATGTACTCAAACAACTTAAATTAATGGGGAAACATTTGACTTCTATTGTAATCTTCTTTGGTGATGTCAATCATAACTACAAATAATTATATTTAAACCAATATTTATGCTACTATTGGGGAAATATACGAAGGTAGATAATGCTGAATTTTGAAAATGTTTTGTGAGAAAACCTATGGTGTAGAGATGGTGTTAGATAAAACAAGAACAAAGATAGGCATGTAACACAACTCCCTCTTGGGATGGACTATGCTTCTCAAAGGGGAGAATAGACCATTCCAAGGCATAGGGGCTTCACTTAGGGAACTTGAATTATAGCATGTGTGTTCGTGGCATACTAAAGAATCTCACTATTTTTTGAAAATATTGCCCCAAACTGCTTTTTTGTCATCCCCCTCCAATACCCCACATCTATTTTCCTATATAAACCCCCAACCTACACCTGGCTATTGAGGTGACCAAAATAGTTTTTTTTTCTCGCTCAGGGAGGGCCCCCACTGATCATCCATGGCTCTAACTTTGCACATATCTCTGGCCTCAATTTCAAAAATCAAGCAAATCCAATCTTCCACAATTCTCCTCCTGTTCTCCTGATGCTATGACTTGGAATTTCCTTCAAGTGATTCTAGATTTCTATTATTCATAAATTTCTTGTCATCAAACGTCTTCTGATTGTAAATCTTACCATGACTTGCAAATTCCTTTTCTTTGATTTCTCTATCTTTATCATGTTTTCTATCCGAATAGAAACTATAGTTCCAACCATGTAAAATGCCTAATGGGGGTTGGGGGTATAGTTATTATCATTTATCAATACCATATATATCCATATATAGTGTTAGTTGGAGCAAGGCCAAGAGCATATCGATCTCTACGGGGATGACCTTCGCAGTCACTGAACGAACTTACCTGGGTCACCACTTTATATGAGGAAGGCCAAAGATATTGGTGATGGGAAGGAAAAGACTTAAGAAAAGGCATAGAAGATGAAACCTTATAACAATTAACAAAATGAGCCTCAAAAGCCAAATTTTCTAAGTTAGTAGCAAACCAACTCGAGGATGGAGGAAATTCAATGACCTCTCATCAGTCACTAGCAACGGGGTCGTGAGTTGTATTAGTGGCAAAAGTATTAGTGCTAAAAATTCTAAATCCAAGATCAGTTTCCAAGTGGTAGTGACAACCGTCCCATGTCTTTGTGATTAGAGTGGTCGGTCTCATTCGAGCTTGATACTTTCTTGTTACTCGTTCTCTCACTCGTAATTAATTAAGTCTTTCGTGAATCTCGAGCATTTAATTATCTAAAGCCTCTATCCCTACATATAAGGTTGTGCTCCTACTTAGTACATTTATTGAATCAATTTCCCTACCCCTTACCCCCTAACCCCCAAAAAATGATAGTTGTTGTAGGTCACTTCTCGCTGTGGATTTTGATCACCTCCCTACCCTTTTATGGAGCATAAATTGAGCTAATTTGAATAGTAGGGGTATGGGTAGGATTGGCACTACAAAGAGAAATACCAGACCTATTGCAGAAGGTTCAAGGCTAACCGAGGAAGAGATCATTTTCCTTTCCTCATCCCTAATAAGAATCAGAATTGTTGTTGATATGTATGTGATTATAATAGACATAAGCTCTATATCCTATTCAGGTTTCAAAACACCCACTTCGTGCAATCCACACGAGAATCCAAATGATCAAATAGATACATCGAGAAAAAAATGATCGATTGGCAGCCGATACTATGGACCAAAGTTTTGATACCAATTGTTAATATTATGGAAATAAACAACTAAGAGGGGGGGGTGATTTAGTTGTTACCAAAACCTTAAACCTCAAACCCTTAAATCTCAAAACCCACTAACGTGTGTACCCTTAAATCTGATCTGAATAAATAGAGTATAAAACATGCATGCATATACAAATCAGAAACACATCCACACAAGTTGACACAATATTTTTATTGTTACACCCTTGATTAGATTCTTGAGCTCAGAGACTATTTCCGCTTTAGAAGCCTTGAGGATGGCTATCCAATTACAATATCATGAGCTCAAGAATCTAGTCAAGGATGAAACCAATTAGTTAATGCATGATACTAATTGTCTCAACTTGTGTGGATGTATTTCTTATTTGTATATGCATGCATGTAGTTTCTCCCAATCGTTTTTCGAACCTGAAGTCGATGCATTATTTTTCACAAAGCTTCCAGGGTTGGGGGTACAAAGTAAGTCCCTTCTCATTGCACATTCTGAGCAACATGGAACACGAGCCCTTCTCCCCTATTCCTTTTGACAACCAACATCATGGGGTTCCAAAGGCATTGATGAGATAGGATAGGTATCCACTGGGTCTCATAGGGATTTATCAATTGATTATGGAAAATTGGAGAAGGGAAGGGCGCATCTAGCCCGAATTGATATGGGATTGGATGGGATGAGAAGCTATTGACTCTACAAGTTGATTTTATCATTTATTTGTTGAAGAAGTGCTTAAGAGTGATTTGGTGTGACGTTTGCATTCGATAAAGAAGATATTTGTTGGTGTAATTAAGGCATTAAAATTACTTAGGAAATTGCATAGCAGTAGTTGGATACTTTCCACTATATGTGGAATTATCATGCTATTATTGTATTATATCCACTTATAATGCATTGACTTTTCCACCTTTGGTGGGTGATCCACCTTTTGTGGTCTTATCACTTTATCACTCTCCACATTTTCACACATGTTGCACAAACTTTATTATACATTGGAGGATGATCAATCATTGGTGGACATGTGATTCCACCTTGGGTGGGTGATAAGTTGTCTCTTAATTATCATGTAATGAGACAATAACACTTTTTATTGCCTCATTCACTCCTACATTTTTACCTTGGCTATATAACTAAGGGATGTCCTATGTAATATCCATTCATTCTAGTTAATTCAAATTGATTCCAATTGAATTATTTAATCCATTGTAGATATTGTATTGCACTCTTGGTGAGAATATAATTTATTCTTATCATATTATTTATCTCTTGTTATTGTGCTTCCCATTGCCTCTAGATCTTGGGTGGCTACATTCATAGACAAATATTACATGGTATCAGAGCTCATAGAGTGTCATTCGTTTTCCATTTGAGAGATTGAGTGCATATTTTGGTGGATTTTAGGGGGTTCTCTTTATGGCTTTCTATTGTAGGAAAAAAAATGGAGCTTGCTGGTACAAATGAGATATACTTCTACAGTAGATTATTGAGACTATCTAATTATAATCATTATTATTATTATTATTATTATTATTTTAGGTCCTATTTAGGAAGGGGACATGACAGTCTACCCTTCCCAAAATTGCTTGTCCGGAAGCAATTCTAAATTTTTAACATTCACCATGAACATCATTGACCAAGTTTCGACACATAAGAATTTCTCTAATCGAGCTTTGACACTCGCCAAGAGTGTCCTCTTTCAGAGATATGAAGTTTTTTCCTTGTAGTAGGGTGCCCTTTAGCAATTCTCCCTTAACCACAGTGCAGTAGGGTGCCCTAATAGTGGTTCTCCCTTAATTGCTACTGCAATAGGGTGCCCTTAGCAATTCTCCCTAACTACCTTTGCAAGGTTGTCCCTTCTATTAATAATCTTTAATTAATATTAAATTGCTCTTTGAGTGAATCATTATCATTGTTGATTGTTGTCATATACATCAATAATGATCGTTGTTGTAAATATTTATCATTGTTAACAAAGATAAAGTATATCATATTTAATAATAATCCAAATCATTATAAGAGAACATGTATTTCCTTTCAATTTGTTACGTTATATTATATGTAATTTAACCTTCACCTATGTTTGTGGGCGATGATATGATACTTATATCAAATCCGACCGAGGTTGGGATAATGAATTTGTATTACATTAACCTAGGTCAACCCTACTTAGGGAATAAATCCCTTAACCCAAGTAGGTCATGACAGTCCACCGTTCCCAAGATTGCTTGTCCTCAAGCAATGATTGCCTTAATTTTCTAACCAAATACTTTACAACAAGAGGGTCCAAAATCAATTCTTTTGTTGTATTTTCCTTTTCTGCACAACTCTAATGTTACCCTTGGTTGAATATTAAGTATTCTTTGTCAATAACCCTCAACAACATTGGGTTGGTAATAAAAATACTTCTTAACAAATAAATAAATAAAAACCCTCTCTCTCTCTCTCTCTCTCTCTCTCTCTCTCTCTCTCTCTCTCGTATACCGTCCACTCTACAATTTGAAATGCAAACAATCATTGACTCCTACCCTAATTGTTTGATGGGGCCTGGATCATCTGTCTCGTTGCTTGTGCCTGTGTCAAGATCCTTGGTCGGGGCTGGGAGTGTTGCGCTGGTTGCTGGGAGTGGTGTGCTGGTTGTTGGGACAACAGAGGGTATTGGTGATTCCCTATTTGTTTCTTTAGGTACTTTGAACGGGTCTGGTAAAGGCACTTCCCCATTTTTTGTTGTTGGGATGACAAATGGTGTGTAGAGTCCTTCTTACCCTACAACCATTAGGTTGGGGAATGTTTTGGGGGGCTCTTTTTTGGTTTCAAACTCACCCCTCTTGGATTTGGGGGTCTCTTCCTGGTTCAGGTGGTGGTGGGTGTTCTTATGTTAGTGTTGTGCAGGTTGGGCCCCCTACCCATAAAATTGTTGTTGGTGGACGGAGCTATGCTCGTGTTTCCAGGTTTGTTGGTCCAAAGGTGAATGCTCATCCCAATGCTTCTGCCAAGATTGCCCCTATAGCAGTGTGCAACCCAGAGGTGGTGTAAAATGTCGAGTTCTACCAAGGTTGTGGATTGATCTACAGATTTATTGTTTACTGGCCTTCTCGTCCTTATCTGCATCACTAAGTGTCAGATCTTGGAGGTCGTTTATTACTAGGAATATTTATCTCTTCCCTTGTGCAAGATGTTTTTTTGTTGCTATTTTTACTTCTGATGAGGAATGTGATATGATATTGAGAAAACTATGGGTGTGGGAGAATCACTCTCTCTCGGCTAAACCTTGGTCAACTTCCTTCAACCCTCTTATTGAACCGCTCAATGTACGTCCAATGTGGGTTGGTCTCCCAAATGTACAATTACATTTTTGGGAGAATTCTTTCTTTGAGGTCATAGGCAACTCTATTGGTTGCTTCTTAAAGGTGGATGAGGCTATTGCAATAGTGAGTCGTTCTAACTTTGCTTGTATTTTGGTTGACATTGATATATCTACTTCTCTCTCAGGAGATGTGGTTCTCATGGTTGGGGACAAGCCTTGGACCCAATTGCTATATTTTGAGGGCCTTCCCTTTTGATGTAGGTGGTGCTTCTCTACTAGCCATTTGGCCACTGATTATTCTCTCTCTTGCCACAAGGGCGCTACCACTTGTTAGAAGGATGCAAATGAGGATCATTTGATTATCCTGGCATCCAAATCTTCTTCTGATGGCTCTGCAGATGATGCCCACCCCTTATTGTGGAGTCAGCTCCCTCTGGTGGCGTGACTCTTCTCTGATTTTTGTTGCTCCTAATATGATCCAGAACAGGACTATTGAGGTTAGTCAATTCTCTGCTCCTATTGATGTTGTTGGTTCTCCCTCTTCGAGGGTCCAGCAGTGTCAACACATTGTTCCTGGTAATGTTGTGGACTCTGGCCTGGGTAGTGGGGACCCCTCTAATTGTATTGCATGAATAGTTGTACGTTGGAAAAGGAAGAAACACTTTGTAGCCTCTTCTTCTCCATCTATTTTTGTAGACGTGTTGTCTAACCACACTTGATGTGGGTTACTAGTTGTGTAGCTAGTATGTTGTCGATGGTCCTTTCGTGACCTTGGTGTTCTTTGTTTTCTAACAACACCTTTGCTTTTGTGTTATGGTTTTGTAAGGGTCAACCCCCTTGTTAGGTTGCTTTAATGATAAAAAATATTGGGTTGGTAATTTTAGGAAAAGTTTTCTCTCACTTGCATAACATTGCTTATATATTTTTAAATCTTGGCAAGGGGTGTAATTTCCCATATTAAAAAGAGGCTTAGAAGCATGACACACACATGTGACCTTAAATGCAATGAATTAATATATTATTTGTCCACACAGAGTTTTATTTATGTTATGATAGACCACACATAGAACAACTATCTAGGGTAAATGGTAATACAAAATAGAGATCGTTTGGTGTCAATGATATATTCAAAGAATTCTAATTGTGATAGTTGAACTTCAATACAATTGTTTGTGAGAAGGTGTAATATTCTAAGATGTCTATCTCTATAGAAGAGGATCATATTGTATTGGGAACTTCATTCTACAGAAGTTTGGTAATGCCCAATAATTTTCTTGTATGTATGACAACAAGTTGTGTTTGAGCTTTGGGCTTTACAAAGATGTGCTTAAGAGCCCACATGGGGACATGAGATGAGATTGACTTAAGAATATTTTCAAGGTGGAAAGTTCAATATATCAACTTCTGAAACCAAGTCAGCAACTACATGTAAACCACAAATTGTTAAGAAATATTACATGCCAATAAAGTCTTGGAAACAAGAAATTTATGTGATTCTCACTAGACACATGCAAGGGACATGCTTACAACTAAGAAAGCGCTGAAACAATGTTTCTTTACAACAAGAACGTTAAAAAAACATTAAAAACAATTATTTTTATTAAAACACTTCGATGTATCATATTAATTTGAAAATGTTTTAAAAATACATTTTAAGATTTCTAATAAACAGTGACTATTGAGAACAAAGGCAACCACCCAATCATTAAACGAGTTGGTGGTTCATCCCAGATTAAGTCACGAGGTTTGTATTTGAGTTCGTGTTTACAATAAAATTCAAATGAACTTTGGCAAGGGGTAAAATGATTTTGTACAACAAAAAGAATTTCTTTATTTTAATTATTGATTTTCACAAGGTTGATGATGGAAGAAATTAGAGATATTTATTTGCAAGTTGTAACTTTTAATATTGGGTACGAAAAACCCACACCAAGCTAGGAGGGGATATTAATTGCCTTATGCAACTTCCATTTAGGTTTTTTGACAATTGCTAATTTGAGGTAGAGTGGATCCTAAGCACCTAGAAGTGGGCCTTCTTGGGTTGGTCCAAAAAGGACAATTTTTAGTCAATTATTACTAAGAAAATTGAATATCTTTTCATGCAAACGGGAAAGTGGAAGGAAGATGGGAAACCATATGCCCAAGTATGGTGGGAATTAATTAATGGAGAGAGAGAGAGAGAGAGAGAGAGAGAGAGAGAGAGAGAGAGAGAGAGAGAGAGAGAGAGAGAGGGTGTGTGTNGAGAGAGAGAGAGAGAGAGAGAGAGAGAGAGAGAGAGAGAGAGAGAGGTTGTTTGTTCTCCTACAACAATTGGCGATCCTTTCTGGATTCTTAATTATTGAGCTACATCAAAATGTGTGCTCCCCATTATGCCTACACAGTGGTATAAATTGAACTTGAACATTGTCTCTCACACATTTCATTAGAAATTTACTATTTGGCCATTTCATGGAAGCTAAAGCTTTCATTTCTTTCAAACAAGGTTAAGGCTGAGAGGAATTCCCATGATAGTAACATAGAGGATTTTGAATGATGAGGTCATTTGGAATATGAGCAAACCACATATACCCGAAGAGAAGCAATAAACTACAAAGAAAAATACAATTATACTCAATTTAATCACAAATCATGGAGCCAGTCGACAAAAAAATGTTGATTCGTGAAAAAATCTTTGACCCAATTTTTTCAATGATTTTTCATATTTAACTTGCATTAAAATTGAGTTAATATCCCTAAAATCAACAAATAAATGTGAAAAAAATAATTGCAAAAACCTGTGAAACCTAAGAGAAGCTCACAAAATAACTGAATCACATAGACATTGGGCCAATCGAGGATGGAATCAAAGTCAATGTGGAATTGATGTGGAAACAATTTGTTATTTTGTCCCTTAGTTTTCTTTCCACTATTTGGATAACCCTAAATAAAGGAGTGGGAGGAGCAATGACAATCATCAACTGAATTTGATGGGGCCTCAATCATCCTAAATTGTAGGGCTCATGTGAGATAGTGTCAAAGTAGTTGATTTATCTTCTCTAAACTATGGATTTGATATGACCTTAGCTCTATGCACACCCCGCCCCATGGATTCTGATGCAAACAAGTATATAATTAATATTATACACTAAATTTAAAATTATAACTATCATGCAATTTTATAGATGGCACTTTGATTGGGAAGGAGCGAACCCCTATAGTTTATAATTAATATTACGAAGTAGTATTAAAATTTGATTTATGATTGATTATTAATATATATTAATAGTTATATAGTAACTTATAAATTAAAAATAATCTAAAAATTTATAATATAGATACACACAAACACATGCATGCACGAACACACATACATATACATATATATACACACATACATAAATATATGTATATGGTTTTTAATTTTAGATTATTATATTTAATTTTGTTATTAATATTTGTCTCCACCTAAAATAATAGTTGCAAGTTAGGTATTGTCAAAACTAGTGGCTTGCTAATCTTTTACTTCAACTAAACAAATGTATTTTGTGGAATTCTACTCCATATACAGGACTTACCAATTGCCATTATGGAATAAAGCATTGCAATTGTGGAATATGATTTAATAAGATTTCTCAAATATTGAACTACCCCTACAAAACTCCTTGCCTCAAGCATAATTAATGTCTTGGATCACTTCAAAATGGCTTCTACTTTTACTAAATTCCTATTAGTAGCTTGTTGTTGTCTAATAAATTTTGATCTCAGTTACTGCATAGGCTTGGATAAAATTTAATCTCAACCTTAGACAACTATTTGGTGACTGCCCTCTTAAAAAGTTTGATAAATGTTGGTCAGCTACTTCATAGACAACTAATATTTGATCTCAAACTTAGACAACTATTTGGTGAATGCCCTCTTAAAAAGTCTAATAAATGTTGATCTCAGCTACTTCATAAACTAAACTAATATTTGATCTTAAAATTGAACGACTATTTGGTGACTGCTTTCTTAAAAAGCTAACTGAATAATCAGGCAATATGAATATAATCAACAAAAATCTATTTTCTACAATTAATGAGTTAAAACTATATTTTATTTTCTCTTATATCTTTAAGCTATGGAAATGCCCTTAAGTTTAAGGAAATAGTTTGTCTCTTATTCTATAATTTTTTACTTTTTTTAAAATTTAATTTTTTCCAATTTTTTCCCAAATTTTTCAAAAAATCTTATACTTTGGGTTTGTCAATGTTTTCTCTATGCCTATATCATTTGACTAGATGATACATGGTAAAAAAATCTCCAATTTTGCATGCTAATTTTGTGGACACATGTGCAACCCTTATTCGAAGTATAAGAAGTTGTCAGGAGGTATGACACCTGACCCTTGGAAGCACAAGGAGTTGAAATTGTGTGGCTCTAGAAACAAATCCTCACAATATACATCTGATGAAAACAAGTACAAGAACAATAAACAACATGAAATTTACTTATGTCAGAAATTGGAAACACGTCATAAAAGGAAATGAGAAGTCGCCATAAAATCTTTAAATTGACATCTCTCAGCACATTCTACATAAATTCTAAATTTTAATATTTATAACTAAAAAACAATTCATACAAATTTAACAAAAATAAAATAAAATTAGTTTTATTATTGTCGTCCAACTCAATATTAAAATTATAATGAGAAATTGCACCTTGATGTGCAATGGGTATTGTCTCAAAGAGGTGTGGAAAGTCAATTAGGGAAACGTTTGGTCTATTTTTCACATAAATTTATGTGGTGCATGAGGTCAATTGGTAGGCCATTAATAATATGATGTTGTTTGTGCAACAAAGGTATCATGGAGAAATGATAACTTCAAATAAAATATGCATCCACTTACAAAAATCCAATCATGACTAAAAGGAAACCTTTAAATTAGGAAGATAATAAAGTTTTATTACCAACAGGCTCATGTTATGTTTGCAATAGGGTGAGAGGGAGAGAGGGGTAGAGATAGGGATAGAAAGAGAGAGATAGAGGGGTGAAGAATGAAAGATGGAGGGTAAAGAGAAAAAGATAGAGAACAATATAGATGGGGATGGAACGGAGAAAGCAAAGAGAAAGATGGAGAGAAGCGGAGAATTGTGGAGACAAAGAAAGAGAGAAAAGAGAGAAATAGGTGGACATGGAAGAGAAAAACAAATAGAAGGAAAGAGAGGTAGAGATAGAAAGCTAAAGATAGAGAGAGGAAGTGATATATAGAGGACGAGATACAATGGTAGAGAGATAACTAGATAGAGATAGAGGGATATATGAAAGAAGAAATATGGAGATAGATATAGAGAAAAAAAAGATATAGATATAGAGGTATGAAAAGAGGGAGAGGGAGAAAGATGGATGGATAGAGAGAGAGATGCCCATAAATGGATGGGGAGAGAGGAAGATAGAGGAACAGATGGAGATAGAATGAGAGAAAGAGGGAAAAAAATAGATGTATAGAGGGAGGTATAGAGAGACATAA
>MU226157.1:407479-427202 GCA_018584345.1 Thuja plicata | reverse complement strand
TTGAGAAATCAAAAGTCTCTCTCTCTCTCTCTCTCTCTCTCTCTCTCTCTCTCTCTCTCTCTCTCAAACTTTTAATTTGGGTTTTAAGTTCAAATTTATTTTATTGGATAATTTAAAATTAAAAATCAAATATAATTCAATAAATAAAATTTCATCAAGACAAAAATTATAAATTAATTTTTTATTGGTAAATGACAACATTTTAAGTTGTCAAACACTCTACAAATTCAAACTTACGAGTTCAACAACCTAGTGTAGGCACAAAGCCTACAAACACAATGGCTCAGCATGGTTTGAACCTTGGTGACAACCTCACCAATGAAGTGTTTCAATTGCTGCTCTAAATGGGTCACCCCAAAATTATAAATTAAATTATTTTAATATTTTTTAATTATTATTCATTTTCTTAAGAAGACATAAATTATTGAAACAAAAAGTTAACAAGGAAGAATTAGAATAAACTAAAAAATAAAATAAAATATCACACTAAAAGAAGATAACAATAAAATATTTTGTCCAATGATGCCAGAAAAATAGCTTCTCAAACTCGCATTCTTCTCCACATGTGGCGAGTGAGCTTCCCTCTCTCTTGAGGAGGACTACTAGCCTTGATGCTACTATGTTGTTTATTTGCTATATTTTGTTTTTGACGACACCTTTGTTTGTGTGCTAATAATAAGTCGTTAATGGCCTCTACTGGTCAAAGTCAACACCCCTATTTTTATGTTGTTCTCTGACGCCTTTGGGTTGTGGTTGTGTAAGGGTCAGCCCCCTTGTTAGGCTGTTGATTTTAATAAAATAAAATAAAATATTTTCTTATCAAAACAAGATAGTAATAGATTTTTAATTCAAAACATACTCTATAAATTTTAATAAGACAAATAATTATAACAAAAATTAATTCTAATGACTTTTAGTTATTATTTGTAATTTACTGAAAATTTAATTTTTAAGAGAAGCCGAGATAGAATAAAGACATTTTTTAAACTTAAAAAGTAAAATGAAATATGCTATAAAAGAAGATGACATTAAAATATGTTTATATGAAAAGAAAATATATTTTTTCTTTAATACAACTCCTTTTTTGTATTAATAATAAAGAAGGCACAATACAAAATAGGTGACAGGAGTACCCTCACAAGAGTCCACTGCATAGGTACAATTTTATACATATATCATATTCACATCAAAAAAAATATGAAGTCACATGATTGTATTTCTCAAATATGAAGAGTACTAAAGAGACATAACTGGAATATACAATCAACTGAAATCAAAATAAATCATCAAACAACAAGAAAAATGGAGCATATGTACGTTGGTTGTCCTCGTGATATCTGGAATGAGCCCTCAGGGTCTCTATCATCTCCACTCTTGTCCACCCAAGCAGTCCACCCCATGTTTCCTTCCATTCGTCTAAGCTCTTTTTCCTCCATGATGTGAATGTTGTATGGGTGGGTGACAACCTCTGCAACTAGTATCTCAACCACTAGGGATGTTGGAACAACACTCCATGCCACCTCTCTTCCTCTTGCAAGGTGCAGCTCTGCCATGAAGTTTTGGACGGCTATCTCGAACATGAACCTCTCTTTTATCCTTCTTTCCAAAGTGAATCAGTGGGATATCTCCCACTTGAAGACTTGGGATGTCCCATCTTTGACCAAGTCTACAAACTTTTTCCTTGAAAGCTTCATTGTCACCGTGACTTGCATGTCAACATTGTAAAAACGAGTCTCCTTAGAAACCCAATAAGAGCTCTTGACATGCCACTAAACACATTGTTATTACGATACTTCCAAATAATCCATAGTATTTCAACTGAAAGAGTAGACCAAAAAGCATTGAAACCCTTTGCTAAGACTCAAGATGTGACCAGTAAGAATTTAATGGATGCTAATATTAAGATTAGAAGTTAGGCCAAAAATATTCCAAACTTTTTTAGCAAACAGACATTCGAAGAACAAATGTGTAATAGATTCTAGCAATTTACAAACAGAGCATATATTGAGATCGTCATTGGGTTGTTTGAGAGGTAATGTGTGAAGCAACAGTCTCCATAAGAAACACTTCTTTTTAGGTTCAATAATTCTTCCCCAGAGATTTTCAAATACTTTCTTCCATGTCGAGGGGTCTAGACCTATGGACCAATGGTAGTTAATATGCTCACAAATGTTGTCATTATCAGCTAAGAGGGAGTATATAATTTTGGCTTTAATGTCAGGAAAAACAATGCTATCAAGCCATCTGAAAGAGAGGAATCTGGTAGAGTCAGAATGGCAAGGTCTAGGAATGGATAAGGAGCGGGTAGCCTCCCTAAGCACAAAATATGTAGGCCATCTAAAAGAGAGTTCCATTCCACTAGTCTCCCCCCACAATCATATCTTCCAATTTCTTAATTCCTTTCACCATCCAACTTTTAGCAATGCATCTCTGAAGTAGGGCTAAGGGCTTCCCCTTATGTTTCAAACTCCACCAAATGGATCTTTCTCCACATACTCTCCCCTCTGCATAGACAATGTCATTATTTGATATCAAATGCCTCACAAAAATCCCACCCCTTCCATATGGCCTTAAACACTTCTGAACCTACCACTTTAATAGGGAATGGACCTGCAATGGTATCACACAAACCCAACTCCTTCCAAGAAAACCCTTTGATTGGAGTTGCCCTGCTAATGTTGCTCCTGATAAGGATTTTCCATGGTTCCCCTCCTTCAAGAGCCTTGAACACCCATTTGGTTGCAAGGGCAATCCCTTGTGTTCTAAGGTCTTTGAGTCTGAGGCCCCCCATTTTTTACTCAATGAGCACCACTACCATTTAACATGTCTTTTCTTTTTTCCTTTCCCATCAGACCATAGATAGTCTCTAATTTGCTTTTGTATGTGGTTGTATTGGTATTAGTTGAATAGCCAAGCAGAGGTGTAGTAGACATCATAGGAGGAGAGTATCTTCTGAAACACCTGATATCTCCCTACTAGAGATAGATAATTATTGTTACATTTGCATAGTTTCTTATCAATTTTTTCTTTGATCCATTCCCACATATTTCTCAGATATGGAGAGATAGCGAAGGGAATACCCAAGTACTTCACTTGGCGATTCAGGCCTCCCCAAGATAGATCAAACTCAGACAACCATTGTGGAGGGAGATCATGTCATCCTAACATCACAGATTTTGGCAGAGACACCTTGCTTGCAGATGCAAAGAAAAAGTTGTCCAGTTTTTCCATAAGGATCTCCACATTCTTCTCTTCTTGTGCCAACAAAATGGCAGTATCATCCGCAAATTGTACATTGGAAAGGTCATCCCCATTAGGGACAATCACTCCCCGGACTATAGGTGATAGAGAACTGTCTCTCAGCAAATAGTGTACTGCATCAACAGCAATGATGAATAAGGCAGGGGCAAGGGGGCATCCTTGTCAGATAGATTTGGTGAGGGAGAAGTTATCATAGCAACATCCATTAACCTCCACCTTAGTTGTGGCATCATTCATTAATACCTTCAGCATGTTTTGGAATTGAGTTGGGAACCCCAAATAGTCCATCATTAAGGTGATAAACTTTCACTCAATCTTGTCATATGCCTTCTCGAAATCAATTAACAACATCCCCACATTTTGGTTGGATTCCTTGGCCCAGTTCAGGGCTTCTCAACAGGTAATTAGATTTTCTAGAATACACCTTTAACAAAGCCTGTTTGGGAAGGATTAATAATCTTAGGGAGAATGTTTTCCAATCTTCTGGCACTTTAACTAAGATCTTATATGAAACATTCAACAATGTGATTGGCCTCCAATTTTTTATTTTTTATCATAAATGTTTTAAAATAAATATAAATATAAGATTGAAATTAGTTTTATAATCTTGCATCATTCTACTCAATGATAAACCATTGATTTTAAAAAATGGAAGTTCACTTCATTGAAAAAAAAAAGGAATAACTTCAGCATAACTACAAATATCAAAATGCATGTTTTATAAAATAAAATGAAAAAAAAAAACAGCAAAGAGGAAATGGTCCAGCAGCATAGCAGATTACAAAACTATCGAAAACCCTAAAAAAGCACTTGGCAACAATATATTTTAATAAAATCAATACGCTTTCTCTAATGCGAATTTATTTTCAAATTTCAACAATTTTTTTGTTGTTAAATGTTCAAAATAGTGGGGTATTTAACAATTAGCATCCAAGTTTAAGGAAGTTTCCCCTTTGTAGAAACTTGTAACAATGGAAAAAACAAATGCATATTTTTGTCAAATTTAGTTTAGTTTTGACTTGCCCGACAGAATCAAGCAGGTAAATCAAACACAGTTTTCTTAATTTTGTAAGTAGTGACAAAGAAATCCCCTTATAAATTACTTGACAACCAACCTTACATGAAGCAAGCCTAAAATTCAGTAGTTTAAGACAACATATTTTTCTTCCACAATGATCGTTCAAACAAAGAAGTTAATTTGTTTTTGGAAACTATTAACATCTATTCCACCTAACTCTTGTGATCACTAAGTTCAAAATGGCCAAAGCATGAAAAAAATAATCTTTCAAGCTGCAAAAAAGTATGTTACCAATACATTCTAGTAGGTTTATATATGAAAATATTTATAGAATTCTATGTACAATAATGCAGATATTTCTCTTTCTTCCTTTGAGACTTGCATTCTAATTACTACCTCACCCTGTTGGTGAGAAACAACACCTCAAACATGACACGGAAGGTTGTTCATTCGAGGCAAACCTAAAATATAACAGCCTTGGAAGCATAACCAAATGCACGAGACCAGAAAATCTTTCATGAGCTTATTTTGAGTATCAGAAGCAAGTTTAAACTCCTTCTGAAATAGCTTTCAGCATTGCTTGTGTTGATTGCTGAGCAAAGATTTTTTGTTTAAGACGAACATATGGCTGTGCCACAAAGGACAAAACATGTGCTGGTCTTGAAAATGAAAGTATCTCATACCAAACATTATCATCAGCATCCAACTCAACAGAAAATCTTTCCTCCCCGGCCTATCCATGCATTAAAATAATTTCAATTAGTTCAGCAATGAATATGTAAGGGATATGATTCATCAAAGTTGACCATAAACAAAGCAAATATATTGAACAATGAAATAAGCTTCTCAAGTTCTTGCACCCAACCTCTTGCCAACCGACACAAATGCTTGATCAATGAGATGTAAAATATGCCGAAAAAAGTATGTGAGAATTTACCTATCCAATGGCTCATCTAAAACTTCAAGTATTTTGACATACATTTACAAAAGATTCAAAACTTAAACTTCTAGCTTCCAGCGTCTATCATACATGACTTCGAAAAGAAATCTAAAATGTGCACGATATCTTAAGGTCTGATAAAAAACTATATGTGCACACATAACTCAGAAGAGGCAATTAGCTCAAAGTAGACTTTGACATTGACTCTAAGAATGAGGATTTTCCCAACTTCATTAATCATTGTGGAAAGTGAAAAATTAAAAACATCATAATTGATTGTGAAAGGATTTTCCATTAAGATCAAGGATGGATATGAAAATTAGTGCACACTGATTAACCCTGGATATAAACCATTTAATCCAGTCAAATATTCTCTGCATTAGAAAGTACTTGAACTTGGAAATAATTTGCAATAAGTTAAACTAGGCAGTCGTAAGTCACCGGTCCTAGTACAGAAACAGGTATGGGTTTGTGTACTCTTGCATGGCGAATCCCCCCTGCCCTCTGCTTGGTATAGGTAGGGGTTTGTGTATGTCTATATATATAAAATAAAAAATATTCATAATTTGCAAAATACATGATATATGATAATCCCCCTTCAAAAACACACATCATAAGTGGCTTGGGAATGAATAAAGGGTAAAAAGCCAATGTAAATGACCCAAATCAAAATCCATTGGATCTTATCAAAATCAACAAAGGATTTACATTAACTTTTCATATAGATGCGTGAAATTATAGTATGACATGCTCACAGAACAACAATTATGAATTTTGTACACAAAGGGGAGCCTGCAAAATATCCCTTTCCTTAAAAATCTACAAGTAGAATAATTACAAACCCCTTAACAGCTATCAAAAACAAAACCATTAAACATTTATTTATAGGTTGCTTGACATACACAAAGGGAGTACACATGCTCAAGAAAAGTCAATGTCAAAGGTCATGCACAAGGTGATGTTGGAGTGATGCATGAGATTGTGCCACAACTTCGTTGCATGTACCTCTTGTTGCAAAGTACATGTTGGAAAAATGTCTCAACCTTTGGCAATTTGTAATTATCACTTAATTGTCCATATGACAGTCGCCAAATGCAACTATGACAACTTGTAAGGTGTTTTTTAGTTGCCAAAATAGAAAGAGCATGAAACGGGGAAGTTAAATATCAATTTGGAAAAGATAAGTCTTAAGTTTGCATGTGCATGGTACCAAAAAGATGGATAAAATCACAAGTTGGAAGAGGGGGTTTCTTATTTAACGATTTAGGGATTGTGATTTGTGAATGGGTAAAAAATCCTAAAATTAACTAATGGTTTCTAGCACATGGTTTTAGAAACCATTCATGATTGTGGTCTTCTTCGTACCTATATTTTAAGTGCTTGAGATGATGTAAAAATAAACAAATAAATTGTAGGTTGTTGAAGTTATGAAGTGTTGTAGAAATTCAAAGAGAGAAGTTCTATTGATGTAGCTCATTTGAAAGATTAATACAAGTCTTGGATCTCTTTGGGTGTTGATTTATTAAATTATTTCCCACAAAGGTTTCTTTTACATAATTCGAGTTATGGTTTCCATCAATTTTTTGAAATTACTTTGTTGTTGATCTATAATTTATCACTATCTATTTACTTGGATGCTTAAAAGACTCAGCATATTTTTATTGTAAAGTTTTGTCATGTTTTCTAGATTTGGTATCAAAGCCTTGGTTGGCTTGATTAGAGAAGGGGGCACCCTTCTCGGAGTAATGATCAGTTCTTTCACTGCAGTGAGAGTGTGTTGTATTCTCTTGCGATTTCAAGTTCACAGTGATAAGAAATCATGGCTAGCTCATCTCAGTTGGAGATTGAAAAGTTTAATGGTATTGGCTAGCTCATCTCAGTTGGAGATTGAAAAGTTTAATGGTATTGGGTATGAGTTTTGGAAGCTAAAGGTGGGGGATCTCTTGGAAGAAAGAGATCAATGGATCGCTGTGAATAGTAAAAAAAAACAAAAAAGATGTTAGACGAAGAATGGAAAAAAATAGCTAAAAAGCTCATGTCAATGTTCATGTGTTTACCTGATTTTGTTTTATTGAATGCTTCTAATGAGACTATTACATATAAATTATGGAATAGAGTAGGAGAGATATCAAACTAAGAGTCTCATGAACAAGTTATTTCTAGGAAAATTGTGTTCTCTTAAAATGAAGAATGGGGACTCAGTTGTAGAACGTTTGAACATGTTTAATCTAATCTTGAGTTAGTACCAGCCAGTTGATATAAAGATAGACAAGGATGTCATGTACCCTCTCTAGCGCTGTTGTTGCTCATTAAACATTTCGCTAAGTGTAAGTTTTCATCCAACACTTGGTCGATTTTAGTGAATAAAGAGGAGGTTGTGTTCAATAAGGTGGCGGGGTCCATGCTCACTTACGTGACTCCTGATTTTCAGTCATGAGGATGGGGCCATTGCAATTCGATATCCAAACATTTTCTTTAAATTCCTTATGCTTTATAGATATGTGTCAAGTCCCCTTCTTGAAATAGGATTAAAAAATAAACAATAATAATTAAATTAAAAATATAAAAGAATAATATTAAAAATAATTAAATGTTAGTTAAGTTAAATAAAAGGTTAAAATACATGAATGGAAAAGTTGTGTCTCCCTCAAATGAGAGGTATAAATGGGAGAGATGAGAACTTCAATTGGAAAAAAAAAAGGAGGAAGAAAGAGTGGGGCATAAGAATAAGGATGTATTAAGGGAAAGGAAAGGGAAGAAAATAAGCAAGTGACTTTCAAAAGGTGAAGGGTTACAACTCTTCGAAAGGGTTGCGACTCTTCGAAGAGGTTGTAATTATGAAGGGTTGTGATTCTTTGAAAGAGAGAAAATTATTAAGGGTCATGACTCTTGCCAAAAGGTAGACACGATGAAGAGGTGTGACCTCTCCCTCACATGGGAAGATATAAAGGAGAAGAAGGATCAAATGGAATGGGGAAAAAAGGGGTAGATGAGATCTAGAGCACAAGTATAAGGAGGGATTTGAAATAAGAATTGAGAAGTAAAGAAGAAAATAAGAAGAGGATATGCAGCTTAAATGGGATATGTGCAGATTTGAAAAGTAGGAAAGACAGAATTGATAAGTGAGAGAGGTGAAGATTAAATAAGGAGTGAAAGGGGCAATAGTTGTTGTCAAACATATGTATCTTTTCATAACCAAAAGGTGTGACCCTTTCATAAAGGGCATTAACAAATGAAAGGGTGTGATTCCCTACACTCAAAGGAGATATTAAGGAGGAGAAGGTTCCATTTGAAGAAGAAATTAAAAAAGGGGAGATCAATTGGGAGAATAATATATTATTCTCAAAGCCAACAAAGAAAACTGGTATTAATACCTCGCAAGATAGGTATGTTGGCAAGTGGCTCATTCAAGAGTGTTCAGGAACACATTAGGGTTGTCATTTATGGCAAGACATCAATTATGAATGATCGCTTGGAGTGAAACACACTTTTGAAGTTAAGGCTTGCAAAAATGACCAAGTCCAGAAAGTAGTTTACAGGGTACAGGAGTACAGTTTTGGTCAGCGAACACTGTATATGTTGAATGAAGACATCCGAGCTTAGAGGAAGCTATTTTGGGGTATTATAGACCTTCAGTTAAGGTTGCTTGAGTTGTGGATTTCAGAGATGAAAGATACAGATGTTTGAAGACATACGAAGACAGTGATACAGCGAGACAGAGCAGTTGAATGGTCGCAATGATTGAGGGAGTGTGACATGGAATCCAAACGTGCTATGTTGGATTTGGATTGTGTATTACCTATATTTTGGTATTGTATGATCGTTGACTTTTTATTTACTTTTTGTATAAGTGTTGGTTCCATTTTGTGAAGTATTTGGGAGCCGACTCAGTATGTAATAATGTATATATATGAAGATCTTTTGAGAAGCGAAGTATGGTATGAATGCGAACGGATGAATGGATGCATTGTGATGTCAGAATCAGACAGATGGTAATGCAAGCTACAACTAGAACTACCTAAGCATAGCAAATGCTTGTTTATGTCCATTTTGATAAAACATTGTAACAGAGACATATTTCTGATTGTATGAGCAGTGAGCTCAGTATATACCTTTAACAGGGAAATGTACTAATGTAATATTCAGCTCCTAACAGGGCTAGGTCTCCTAACAGGGACACTATACTTTTAATGCATATTTGTGGGTACCATCCCCACCGGGGTTTTCCCTTGGCCAAGGTTTCCTCGAAAACAAATTCATGGTGTTATGAGTTGTGTGTTTTGTGTTTATGTTCTTTTCATTTCAGCAATTATCTGGTTAAGTTGGAACTTGATAAGTTTAAGTTTAAAGTGTTGTAATACTGATTCACCCCCCCCTTTCAGTTTTACTTAATCCTAACAATTGGTGTCAGAGCCATTGGCCCTTGGAGAGAAAGTCTAACAGCTTAAGGGAGATCAAGATAGATTCTAAAAGTTTGGAAGAAAACTTTGAAGCAACACTTGAAGACCTCGATAAGGCTAAAGCAGAAAATGGTGACTTGAAATTCAAATTGAGAAGAGCCGAGGGTATCATCAAGAAACTGAAGGAACAACTTGAACTATCCAGGAGTCAGAGACAAGATCTTATGGATAAGAAAAAGAGGATTCAGACAATGATACTTCAGATCAGATAAAACAGCTTGAACAAGAGAAAGATACTTTGAAGCTTGATCATGAAACTACTTCTTTTCAAATGCCTAAAGAGATTCAACAGGTAAAGAATGATAGAAACAAAATTGAAGAAACCTTAAAAGGTGCTAATATTCAGATGGGACAAATGCATATTGAACTGGATGACTATAAGAACAAATATCTGGAATTAGAGAAATACAATCAAATCATAAAGGGAGAACTTGTTGGGGCTAAGAAACATATTGAAAAACTTCATATGAGCAGTGATAAGATTGATGAGCAGAGAGATAGACAAAAACCTAAAGGAGACATGACTAGAGTTGACTTCAATGAAGCTGAATGTTCAAAGACTCGAGAAGAAAAATCTGAAGTGAAGACTGATGCAGAAAGACCTACTCTTGAAGAACCCAAAGAACATATCAGACCTTTCAAAGGTAGATGCTTTGGATGCAACAAGATTGGACACATGAAGAGAGACTGCAAAAGGTAAAATTCCTTACAAATCCTTTTCTGACTATTGTTTCAATTGTCATACATATGGACACAAGAAGGCAGAATGCAGGAAGCCTGATCAATCAAGAGCCAAGCAAGATTACACTAGAGAAGGAACAACAACTAAGATCACATGTTACAAATGCAATAACTTTGGACACATCGCAAAGTATTGTAAGTTGTAGATTAATCAGAATAGGCCACCTCCTACATGCTACACATGTCATAATCCAGGACATAGCGAAGTTTTGCAGATACAATAGAACTGAAAACAGAAGTGGACCTCCACCTATTGATGTAAAGAAGAATATTGGTGATGCTAAGAGTATTGCAGATGAATTTAACAGTCATTTCAGGAAAGCAGGAGATATGAATGGTGATAAGGTATGGAAGGTAAAGGAATCAAGTGAGGAAAAGGTTCGGGGAGAGTCAGTAGATACTACTGAGTCTTCGTCGGATGCTAACATCGCTACATCAACCTAGATGGCCAAGCATGGCCTTAGGGGGAGCATTGGAAATAAACATCAGAAATCTATCCAGTCCCTGATTGTGGAGATTAAGCTCTTGCGAGCTTAGGGAGAGTATGTGTAAATATTATTTAACATATATCTGTGATTGCATAGCTTTACAGTCTATATCTTGTGATCGCCAGATTGTTAGTTGACTGGATCATGTGCAAAGAGTTTATGTGGAACTGTGTCGCTTCTTTACACAGCGAAGTATAAGGACAATCAAAGGAAGTTATCTAATCATCATTCGAAGAAGCAAAGATGAAGAACAAAGATTTGAGGAAGAACAAAGAAGCAAGTGCATTGTGCGACTGGACGAAGCAGAAATTCACAGATTCATGAAAGAAGAGGTATTTTTGATTATTTGCAAACTATGGTATGGATACTCCATTGATTTTCGATTTCATTGAAAGGCCTAGATACAAGTTTAAGAAACATCCATTTAAATCCACTGAAGATGACCCGAAGGTGCATTTTCACGAACACCCTATGGCGTTCTACATGTCGAAGACATTAGGACTTACATTCACTATAAGTATGAGTCTCTAGGAGACTTTGAGATCTATAAGGAGATGAAGGACATGATTAGAGAAGATGGAAAATGGAAAGATGAGTTCGCACATCTTGAGGATCTCAGTATCATGCGAATGATGGAACTCTATGAATTTGACGAAGAGGAGTGGATCAAAATCATTCTGAGCAGAGTACATGACCAATTCATTTGGATTGGAGATCTTCCAGTGAAGATATGCAATGATTTGATTGATGGTATGAGATCTTTCTTATCTCATTCCTCATTATGGTTAAGATCATGGAAGCTAAGTGCTATAAGTATGTTTCTTTCATAAACCTAAATATGCATTATATCGTTACCTAATCCCTAGGCTAGGATTGTATATCTCTTTGTATTATCAATTTATAAAGCTTAAGACAAATTATATTACACTAACAGTATACTTAGTTTGTATGTGTGTGTGTGTGCACTTGTCTTTTATTTGGTGATTGCAGGACCTAAATCAGGATTTATGTTAAAAGGCATTTTAAGTGGTAAATTTATATCTATAACCATCTTACGTTTCTTATTTTAATGGAATTTGTGATTCTAGGGAAAAACTTAAGGCAATCCCAATAAGGGGACATTACAATATGGATATAATCCATCTGGTTATCATTTTGCTCTTGCTTTATCTTTTACAAACAAAGAACCTAGATCTGTGAAAGAGGTTGTTTTCAGACAAGCATGAGTCTTAGTTAGAAGCAATGATAGATGAAATAAAGGTCTTTGACAAATGATGACACATAATATCTAGTTCAGCTACTTGAGGGGAGGAAAGCTATTGGATTCAAATGGGTATTTACTAATTTAGAAAGAAATTTAATGCAAATGGTATGTTTAAGTGGAACAAGGACCAATTAGTGGCAAAAAGTTACTATTAGGTTGAAGGAGTGAATTTTGGTGAGATTTTTTCTTCTGTCACTAAACTAACCTCTATTAGATTCCTTTTATATATTGTTGTTGCTTTTGATTTAGAAGTAGAGAAAATAGATCTTGAAACAATTTCTTAGTTAGGGATTTTAACGAGGAAATATTTATGAAACAACCTGATAATTTTATTGTGAAGGGACAACACTTAGTTCGTAGGTTAAAGAGATCTTTGTATGATTTGAAGCAGTCAACAAGAATGTGGTATAAAAAATTTGATGTTTTTGCATTGAATAGCGACTTTATTAGAAGTGAATAAGATCCCTGTGATTTTTCTAAAATTGACTCATAATTGGTTACCAATGATTATCCTATATGTTGATATGTTACTTATTGGAATTAATGGAATGATTAGGGAACTTAAGGGTCAGTTATCTAGTACATTTGATATGAAAATTTGGGGGTTACAAAATATATCTTGGGTATGGAAATCAATTGGGATCAATTTATATTAAAAGAAGTATGTTAATACTATTTTCGAGTGTTTTGTCATGCATGATTTTAAACCTATTTTGCATGGGTACGCATACCCACACCCCTAGGACACGTACCCCAGTACCGGGTACACATACCCAAATACCGGTACTTAGTGGAGAGCATCATAGCTAAGGACCTTGATTAAGATTTCTGATTTTTGTTTCGGTTTTTCGTTTGCGTATCAACTTGTTGTTTATCAAGCTTAATTCAATACGTAATCAGTTTGAAACTTTGATACAATACTGATTAACAGTAAACTTTATCACTGTTCAAGTCAGAAGTTTATCATTTGCAATATGTCATTGTTATATGATTTATGATCTTCTTGTTCATGTTTAAAGTTTGTCTTCTCTGTTATGCATCTAAACATTTAGTATATATTATTATTACAAACATATTGCAGATCTGAAACTGAAAACAATACATTTACATCTACAAACTTTATCACTATTCTTGTTTTAAAAAACCATTGTCATGATTCGTATTTTCAGATTTTCTATAAATATTAAATTATATTTTTAAAAAAATGACGTACCCAAGTACCCTGTTCCCTATTTTGAAAAATAGTCATACCCAAGTACCCTGTTCCCTATTTTGAAACATAGTCGTACCCGTACTTGTACCCTAAGTACCCAAGTACCTCCGTCCCTGTGCAACCTTGTTTTAAACCAATTACTATTCCCTTTTTGGTTGGCACTAGGCTACCTATAGAAGAACATACTAAAGTAGATAATGAACTTGAAGAGATGTATACAACTCTGTATGCTACTGTTATAAGAAGCCTTATGTATGTCATGGTCTATATAAGACATGATATCCCCCAAGCAGTGGAAGATCTTAGTAGAGTTACGGCGAATCCCGGTAAAGAACATTGGACTTATGTGAAAAGGGCTTTTAGATTTCTACATGGAACTTCTAACCATTCCATTTGTTATCATGGATCTAATGATGTGAGTAGAGTGATTAATTTATGAGGCTTTATTGAAGATTGGGTTAGTGATCTAGATTGCTAGAGGTCCGCTAGTGGCTATGTCTTTACTTTGTTTCGAGGAGCAGTTAGTTCGATGAGAAAAAGACAACCAATAGTTGCATTGTCCACTATAAAAGGAGAGTACATGGCTATGACACGTGCTTGTAGGCAGTGTAGTTAGAGAGACGTAAACAAGTTAGAATTAGATGCGATAGTTAGAATGGTATTTGTTTGGCTAAAAACCCAATGTATCATGCCCACACAAAGCACATGGATGTTTAGTATCACTTTGTTCAAGAAATGGTCGAGGGTGGCAAAGTCGCTATAGAAATTAGACACTGCGAAGAATGTTGCAGCTCTTTTCACTAAGCTAGTAAGCATAGAGAAGTTCAATTGGTGCAAAGACGTGAGTGTGACTTATTCTTTCTGATTCCCTTTATGCTCTTGCAAAGTGATTGACAAGTGGAAGAATGTTGGAAAAAATGTCTACTTTTTCCATATTTATATTTGTTTGTATTCTAACAATCTGTGATTATCACTTAGTTGTCATGAAAGTTGCTAAATGCAACTATGACAACTTTTAAGGTGTTTTTTAGCTACTAGATTAAAAAGAGCATGAAACGGGAAGTTAAATGTGAGCTTGGGGAAGATAAGGAAGATCTTCAGTTCACATGTGCATGTTACCAAAAAGGCAAATAAAATCACAAGGGAACAAGAAGTTTCTTATTTAACTACTCTTGATTTTGGTGTTGTGATTTGTGAATGGATAAGAATGCCTAAGTTAATTAATGGTTTCTAGCACATGGGCTTACTCCCTTTCTAAAATGAAATTTAATAATAATTAATAACAATAATATATACATATTTAATTCCTCATATGAATAAATGATGCAGTCACAGTCGGAGTTTCCCCAATGGAGATGGTCCAACTATGCAGCAAGAGTCAACACAGCGGAAACAACCAGCACCAAATCATTAAGAACTCAATAATTAACAAGCAACGTGCCTCGCAGGCCTTCTTACTATCCAGAATCAAAGATTTACATCATACATGCCCAACAACATGTCAGCTTACACTCCAAGCATACATGCCTGCTTACAATAAAAAATTCATATCCATGTTGGATGCTAAGCTACTGAACTACTATACCCCCTCCACTGCTAACTAAGGACCCAAGACTACAAATATATACAAGATCGCAAGCCACAAGTCGTCCACAAAAGATCACATTCTCCAAGAAGAAGAAAACATATTACAACATATAGGAGGTCGGCCACGAGTGTAAAGAGCCTGAGTTGGCTCTATTGAATTTAAAATTCAAATAACAATTTAACAAGTAGAACTTCTTTCTTTTATTTATCAACTCAAGGGAAAATGTCCATTCATACAATCAGTTCGTTTTTAATTCAATAATGAAGCAGTTAGGACAAATGTGCAACCACATTCCTTATTATATAATGCCAAAATAAAACAGTAAATAGAAGAACCTAGTATTGGTTGCACATAGGTGGACTTTGATTGGCAGCTATCTCTGTTTCCACGCAATGATGTGATGGCTGTGTACTGACTTGTATAGCTGTTGCCAATAGCTAACGCGACCTCTTATCATATACCTATGGCCTGCAATCTTCACGCGGCCCTTATTTCAATCACCCGCAGGTCTGCACTACTCCACACGGCTCCCTTATTCCTCCATGGCTCGCAACAGCCCTCACGTGTCTTCCCCTTATGTCCCCACGGCCACAACAGTACTCGCGTGGCTTCTATCTAATGTCGCGGCTTGCCTAGCACCCACAACGTGCTACTTCACACACCCAGATGCTGTTGTCTTCTTCACGCGCGGCCTGCACAACAGCTCGCGAGCAGACTACAGCAAGGGGAGGTCTGTAAATAACGACGCCTCCTGCTAACAATGTGACCCCAACAGTCACTCTTAATAATTCCTCAGGGCAAATTGACTCAGAGACCAATTTGCACAATTCTAGCATAAAATCGCACCCTCAGTGTGCTTGCATTAATTCTGAAATTCACCTCCAGCTACAGTCGAACAGTCAGGAGTAGATTCAATTGATTATAAGCCAGCAACCAATTGATTATCAATTCAAGGAAGAATCAGTCTTCCGAAATTAATTTGACCCTTTTAAATCAGCAAGGGCTCAGAAAGATGAGAACAATTCTCGAGACCAAGGGTTTTTATATAATATAATCCATGATCAACTTCTCAAATAAGCCCGAATATATAACTCCTTGAATGCAAGAGTTTCTAAAAACCAATTCCAGTTAACCAGTCTTCAAAACGTCAACTTCTAAAATATTATAATAATAAGTTATTATTATTATAATACTATAGTCACTTTATTAATTAATAACATATTGTCATTAATTAATATTAATAATACTTCTGATGACGATTCCTGCATCCCCTGTAAGAATAGCTGATCAACCAGGTCTTCAACTGCCCTGCCAGAAATAGTAACTGGCCTCCCACTGACTTACTATAAATAGTAAGTCTAAAAGTAGAAAGTCCAGAAATAGAATCTGAACGCTGAGACCCTCAAAACAAACTGTCAACTCACGAGGGTCGCGCCGGTGAGCTAACCATATTCAGGTACCCAGAACCTGCTAATTCGGGAACATCACAGTCGTCCCTCCCTGAAATTGCTTGTCCTCAAGCAATCGCAATCCAGGGTGCTGCACAATATCCTTGGCCTCCCAAGTGGCATCCTCGTCAGGTAACCCCTGCCACTTGACTAAATACTCCCGGATAGTTCTCTAGCGTAGCTGCCTCTCGCGGATATCCAAAATGGCCTCTGGTATCAATTCCAATTTCCCCTCATCATCGAGGAGTGGTAACATAGCAGAAGGAGTCACAGTTCGGCCTATGGCCTCCTTGAGGCGCGAAACATGAAACACATTATGCACTCTGTTGTCTTCCAGTAATTCCAGCTCATAAGCCACCTCTCCAACTCGTCGAACCACCCGGAACGGCCCATATTACCGCGTTTTGAGCTTTTTAGCTCCACTCTTCTTGATAGAAGATTGCCTATAAGGCTACAACATAAGATAAACCATGTCCCCAACCTCAAAAGAGCGGGCTGTCCTCTTCTGATCTGCATACTGTTTCTGTACATTCTGGGCTCTCTGTATATTATCCCTCAATGCCCTCATAATGTCCTGGCTGTCCTGCAATAACTCTCCTGCACTGGGCACCCTGCTGTCACTGCATAATAAATCTACGAAGGTCGGGGGATCATAGCCATACAAGGCATGGAAAGGGGACATCTGTATGCTCATGTGAAATGTGGAGTTATAACAGTACTCACACAGATGGATCCACTTAACCCAAGCCTTCTGCTGTGATGAAACATAATTCCGCAGATAGCCTTCCACCCACTTATTGACAATCTTGGTCTGGCCGTCGGTCTGCTGATGATAACTGGTACTCGGTGTCAACTCTGTACCACATAACTTGAAGATCTCCTGCCAGAAGTGACTCATGAAGCGACTATCTCGGTCACTCACAATGTTTCGGGGTAAGCCATGCATCCTGAACACCTCCCGAAAGAATAACTCGGCCAGCTGTACTGCAGAAAAGGTAGTGGTGATAGGGAAACAATGTGCATACTTTGTGAGCCTATCAACCACCACGAAAATGCAATCCCGTCCTTGGGCTTTGGGTAGCCCCACAATGAAATCCATAAAAATACTTTCCCATTTCCGTTCAAGAATGGGAAGTGGCTGTAACAACCCGGCGGGGTAAGTATGCTCTTGTTTGTTCTGCTGACAAACAGAGCATTCGCGAACATATCGCTGAACATCTCCCTTCAGTCCCTTCCAGGTAAACCTCTCCCAAATCTGCCTGTAGGTTTTAAAGAAACCTGGATGACCTGCCATAGGTGTGTCATGGAAGGCCCGACATACTATCTCACGGACACCTGATCCGGGCACAAGAAAAATCCTTCCCTTATAAATGATCAACTCATCCATTAGGGAATATCGGTCATCCTGGATACTGCCATCAATAATGCCTGTTGCCCATGTATCCCTGGCATACTCAGCTAGAATCAAATGCCTCCAAGCTTCAGAGACCTGGGTAAGTGAACAAAGGTGGGGTCTCCGAGACAGAGCATCGGCCACCACATTCTGGGTTCCTTTGATATAAGTAATATCAAAGTCATATGATTGCAACTTACCCATTTCTGCTGCCTCTAATTAAGATCTCGCTGCCCAAGAAAAAGTTTTAGACTATTATGGTCGGTTTTGATGCAAAATTTACTTCCTACCAAGTACTGTCTGAATTTGGCCAAGGCATGCATAATGGCCAACATTTCCTTATCGTACACACTGAATGCCCTCTCAGGACCACATAGTTTCGACTCTCGAAAACAATGGGATGACGATCCTGGGATAACACTGCTCCTATACCCTCTCCTAAAGCATCGCAGTGTAAATCAAAGGGTCTCGAAAAATCTGGCAATGCCAAGATCGGACAAGTAGTCATAACGGCCTTGAACCTCTCAAAGCACTCCTGTGCCTGAGTAGTCCACTGAAAAGCACCCTTACGTGTCAAGTCTGTAAGGGGGGCAGCATGTCTAGAAAATCCCGCCACAAAACGGCGGTAGAAAGCACATAAGCCAATGAACCCCCTCAACTGCGTCAGGGTCTCTGACATGGGCCAATCTATAATGGCCCGGACCTTGTTAGGGTCCATACGCACACCATCTGCACTAATGATGTGCCCCAAATAGAGCAACTCTGTCATTCCCAAAGCGCACATGGATTTCTTGGCATATAAGGAATCCCTCTCCAATATACTCAGTACTATGTCCAGATGTGCCACATGGTCATCCGAAGTCTTGCTGTACACTAGAATGTTATAAAAAAAAACTAGTACAAACCTCCTCAACTGGCTATGAAATACCATGTTCATCGTGGACTGAAAGGTAGCCGATGCATTCGTCAAACCGAAAGGCATGACAAGGAACTCAAAATGTCCACAGTGACATCTGAAGGCTGTCTTTTCTATATCCTGTTCCCGAACTCTGATCTGATGATACCCAGACCTCAAATCAATCTTCGAGAAACACTGTGCTCCATGCAACTCATCAATCAACTCGTCAATCCGTGGTATGGGGTATCGGTTCTTAATAGTCCTCTTGTTTAGCATCCGATAATCAATGCACATGCGCAAAGTGTCGTCTTTCTTCTTCACTAGAACAACTGAAGAAGCAAAAGGGGATTTACTCGGCCTAATGTGCCCCATCTTGAGTAACTCCTGTATTGTCTTTTCGATCTCATCTTTCAGCCTTTTTGGATGCCTGTAGGGGGTGATCATAACGGGCTTGGTGTCCTCCTCCAACTCTATAATGTGCTCAGTTCCCCTATCCAGTGGTCTACCTGTAGGTAAGTCTCTAAACACCTTATCATGTTTAGTCCTCAACTGCTAAATGTCCGGATGATATGTGAATTTATCTACATGGTCTAATGAAGGCATCAGCCTACACTCTACTGCTCAATCCACCTCATCCTCGTGACGTACTAAGCGCTGCATTCGCCTGAGTGAAATCTGCTTGAGTCCCTCCTCTCTGATGGCCTTAAGAACCTATGGCTTCCCCTCTGAGATAAACCTTATCTCCATCTTCTCTGTGCTGATGTAGATGTCCTTAATGGATGGTAGGTAACCAGGCCATCCCTAGAACCAAATCTGTACCACCCATATCTACTACATAGAAATCTGCCTTGAAGGCATAAGTTCCCAGCCTGACTAGTAAATCTGTCACCATCGTGTTACACTTCAGAGTGTAACCATCTGCCACCTGTACTCTCAATCCTGCGAACTCCTCTGTCTGGATACCTCTGCGAGTCACCAAACGAGAGTCAATAAAATTATGAGTGGCTCCCG
>MU226157.1:393720-407429 GCA_018584345.1 Thuja plicata | reverse complement strand
TGAGTGGCTCCCGTATCAAAAAGAGCAATCACTCTCTGTCCAGCCAGTAGACCATGTAATCTGAAGTCCCCCTCTTTCCTCATACTGGAAAGATATGCCACCTTGAGGTGTGATGTATCACCCTCCTTGTCTGCTCCCTGAATGCCTTGCCCCTCACTAGTCAACTCCTCTGTGTACTCGGGAACATCCTCATCATCATAAAACCACTCCATCATCCTGTGCTTACCCTGGGGTTTCATCAGACAATTATGAGTGACATCATACGGCCCCCGACAGTAGAAACAGAGTTTCTTTCTCCTTAAATCATTAAGTGTCTCCTGGTCTAAGGGTGCTGCCATAGGACGTTTAGAATCTGATTTCTCTTCCCTTCTTGGGGCTGTCCTATCATAGGGTGGTCCAGAAGGTCTTGCAGCAAACTGTCTCCTGGGTGCAGAAGCCTCGAGATCTCTAGCCTTCTTCATGGCTTCGTGCAGTGATGGGGGATCTAAGGATTTAACCCATCCTCGTAGTGGTTCAACTAGTCCCTCTAGGAAAAGCATCACCCTTCTCCGCTCTGATATGTCGTACACCATCACTGAAATACGCTGAAACTCACTGATGTAAGCTTCTAGGTTGGCTGTCTGTCGTAACTGAGCCAACTCCCTAAAATAGACCTCGGGGTCTTTCCTCTCAAAGCGCTCAACCAATCTATCCACAAACTCCTAGTAGACGGTGATCTGATCATGGTGTAATGACCTAAATCCGTGGTACCACCAGTCCTAAGCAGATCCATCCAAGTGTAGAACTGCAAATCTAATAGCATCCATCTCAGTCATCGAACGCAATGCAAGGTAGGTATCGAGCTTGTGGATCCAAGCCCTAGCAGTGACCCTACTGCTGCCGTCAAAGTGGGCTAGCGTCATCTTGCTAGCTACCTGTCTCAGATCATTAATCCCCATCCTCTGCCTATCCTGTGCAGGTCTTCCCCTAGTATGTTCTCGTTTCTGAGTCAGGTAACGATCAAAATTCAAGTTTTGTTTCAAGGCTGGGGGAAGGGCATCCCATTCGGCATAGTGTGAGACTGTCATCAGCAAAGGGGGCATTCTCATCATCAACACTAGCGGTGTCAGTCTCTGGCCTCATAAATCTGGGCCCTTGGGGCCTGAATGGATCTCTCCTATCACCTGTCCTGTCAGCTCTCTCCTGTCTCGGAGTCCGAGGCTCATACTCTCTGTGCCGATCATCAACCCATGACCGATGTGATGCAACAGAAGCATCACTTGATCTCTCCCTGCTCTGACCTCTAGGAAGAGTGAATCGTCTCAAAGTGTCAGAAAGCTCATGTAATACATCAGCTACATGATGCTGGCCTGCGGCTAAATTCCTGAAGGTTTCCCTAGCCTCTCTGTCTATATCTGCCTCAGTGGGCCCGGCCTGGCCTGCTGATCCACCTACATTATCATCACCACCTAGCACCGTACCAAACTTGATATCTGCATCGTCCACATTTGGTGGAGGCGAAGCGCCTCTCCTGTAATAATGTCTGTCAGGAATGAATCTCCTGTCGTCTGCCATAAATATTACCCTCAAATAATAAAATGTAATTGGACCCAATTTCCCTGCAGGCTGGCAAGAAACCGCTCTGATACCACTGTAAAGAGCCTGAGTTGGCTCTATTGAATTTTTACTTCAAATAACAATTTAACAAGTAGAACTTCTTTCTTTTATTTATCAACTCAAGGGAAAATGTCCATTCATACAATCAGTTCGTTTTTAATTCAATAATGAAGCAGTCTGGACAAATGTGCAACCACATTCCTTATTATATAATGCCAAAATAAAACAATAAATAGAAGAACCTGGTATTGGTTGCACGTAGGTGGACTTTGAATGGCAGCTCTCTGTTTCCACGCAATGATGTGATGGCTGTGTACTGACTTGTATAGTTGTTGCCAACAACTAACGCGACCTCTTATCATATACCTATGGCCTGCAATCTTCACGCAACCCTTATTTCAATCACCTGCGGGTCTGCACTACTCCACACGGCTCCCATATTCCTCCATGGCTCGCAACAACCCTCACGTGGCTTCCCCTTATGTCCTCACGGCCACAACAGTACTCGCGTGGCTTCTATCTAATGCCACGGCTTGCCTAGCACCCACAGCGTGCTACTTCACACACCCAGATGCCATTGTCTTCTTCACACGCGGCCTGCACAATAGCTCGTGAGCAGACTACAGCAAGGGGAGGTCTGTAAATAACGACGCCTCCTGCTAACAATGTGACCCCAGCAGTCACTCTTAATAATTCAAGGCAAATTGACTCAGAGACCAATTTGCACAATTCTAGCATAAAATCGCACCCTCAGTGTGCTTGCATTAATTCTGAAATTCACCTCCAGCTACAGTCGAACAGTCAGGAGTAAATTCAATTGATTATAAGCCAACAACCAATTGATTATCAATTCAAGGAAGAATCAGTCTTCCGAAATTAATTTGACCCTTTTAAATCAGCAAGGGCTCAGAAAGATGAGAACAATTCTCGAGACCAAGGGTTTTTATATAATATAATCCATGATCAACTTCTCAAATAAGCCCGAATATATAACTCCTTGAATGCAAGAGTTTCTAAAAACCAATTCCAGTTAACCAGTCTTCAAAACGTCAACTTCTAAAATATTATAATAATAAGTTATTATTATTATAATACTATAGTCACTTTATTAATTAATAACATATTGTCATTAATTAATATTAATAATACTTCTGATGACGATTCCTGCATCCCCTGTAAGAATAGCTGATCAACCAGGTCTTCAACTGCCCTGCCAGAAATAGTAACTGGCCTCCCACTGACTTACTATAAATAGTAAGTCTAAAAATAGAAAGTCCAGAAATAGAATCTGAAAGCCGAGACCCTCAAAACAAACTGTCAACTCACAAGGGTCGCGCTAGTGAGCTAACCATATTCAGGTTCCCAGAACCTACTAATTTGGGAACATCACAACGAGCACACGATCATCGAACAATGCGCCAATTAGCATCGTCGATCGTGAAACGCCATCGCAAGCCAAATCATACCAACATGGCCATTAGAACAAGAACAATATAGGACCGGACCAATCTTAGGATATCTTCTCCAAGAAAGATTGAAACATGATGCGAAGCTAGACAAAGGTTCTCCATGATGTCTAGAACACACCAATAGGATCGCATAAGAAAACGAGCCAACGGGACCGATCGCTACCTAAAACACAGAAACTGCCCAACTAGAACAGAACAACAAATAAACAAAAGGGAAATATTTTTGGGTGATGCAAGATTGCCAACAACCCAAGGATGCTCCTGCATCAAACAACCCAGGTGAGAAGAAAATGTTCCATAAGTAAACTTATGAGACAAGTCGTGGAACATAAATCCCATGCTTGTTTTTTATCCATATATCTTCTTTATCAGCAACTCTTTGTCTCTGTTCCTCTGACGTATCCTCTATCAAATCTATCCACTTATTCTACTCTGCACTTACCCTATCATATCTCACATCAGCATCAGAACTCAGATCACTACCTCCTTTCCTTTGCATAATGGATTTACCTCTGTTACAAATCTTCATCTGATCAACAACCAAGGTCTTTTGTTGCTTCACTTTACCCTTCTTACAGTCTGATGCCAACTTGCCCTCATCAGATCTGCCTTCAAGATCCTTCTTCCAATTCACACTCACCTATGTATTCTACTTATTTGAACAGTAACTCTTCACCATGCTCAGATTCCTTGCACTCCTCCCCTCTGCTTCCCTCAAAGGAACTAGAGTAAACTTTCGTCCATCCTTCTCGATTGTGACCATGTTTCTTCTACAATCATGAATAGCTCCTCTATCAAATTGCCAAGGTCTTCCCAATAGAACATGACAAGCACTCATAAACACCACATCGTATAACACCTCATCTCTGTAAGGTCCAATGTTAAAATTGACCAAACATTGTTTTTTCACCTCCACCATGTGATCATCAGAAAACCAACTTATCCCACAAGGACAAGGATGTTTAAGCCTCTGCAACCCACGCTTTTGCACCATCTCTTCTGAGACCAAATTACCAGTACTACCACAGTCCATAACAACCTTACAACATTTACCTCCAGATTTGCAAATATTCCTAAACAAATTTCTCCTTTGTATAGGTTCAACTTCCTTCTTACTCAGCATGACTCTCCTAGGCATAAGAGATTCTCCTGTCTCAAGTTCCGCCATATTTTCCTCAAGTTCATCAGTAGTCTGCTCTTCATGTGCCACTAGATTCTGCTTACTCAAGTTCTTACTAGATCCTTCAGAACATTGAAAAGCCCTATGTCCTATGCCACCACACTGGAAACAAGTACGTTTGAACTCCTTGCTACCATTCCCTCTTCTAGGTATTCTCTGATCAGGTTCAACTTTAATGGTTTGCTTTTCTTGGCCATTGTTGCTAGCTTGCTTCTCTCTTCATCTAGGGTTACTTTGTCTTCTCTTCAACTCATCTTCTGCCTTCAATGCATACTGATAAGCATCCTCAACTGTGCTAATCCTCAACATACTCAGTTCATCTTGAATGTTAAATCTCAAACTATTAACATACCTTGCCACCTTCTCCTTAGATGCTTCTCGGTGTCCAAATCTGATATTCATCTTATAGAAATCTTCGGTGTAGTCTTTCACACTCATGTCTTTCTACTTCAAGTTTTGCAACTTCTTGAACAACTCTAATTCATAATCCTCGAGAATGAATTTAGCCTTTAATCTCGCAACCATCACCCTCCATCTAGTGATTTTCATTTCACCATGTTCCTCCCTATCTTTCTACAATTCTTTCCACCATAAGGCAACATGACCCTTCAACTTAGTCTGTGCTAACCTAACCCTCCGTGGATCTCTGATATTTTCAAGCTCAAAGTAAACTTCTAATTCACCAATCCAATCTACCAAATCCTCAGGATACAAAGAACCAGTGAAAGTAGAAACATCCATCTTATGACTTTTACTTACTTGTGCCATAACCCTTAATAATCTTTCTTCATTTGTAGGGATCTCAGCATATACAGTCTCAAGATCTTTAGCAGCTTCCTCATATTCTTCTTCAATCTCAGGATTCCGTCGCGATCCAGTCAAAACATTTATGATCTAAGTCCTCATCTCATTTCGGAAGTCCTCCATCATTTGTTCTAGCCTTCTAGGGTTCATCCTTCTTGGCGGCATCTTCCAATCCTCTGGTGCAATTGTCTCAGCTTCGGCGATTTGATTACAAGGTGCTAATTGCCTCTCACTCAACAATCTATCAGACACAGTTGCAGCCTACCTCCAAACAAAGTTCTCAAATAGCATCAGTCTCCTCAGCGATACCCTTGCACAAGTCCTCTGCAATTGCGAGTTAGATCTTCAATCTGCCACCTCACAACAATCAACACTAGGGCTTCGCAAGCTCAGGGACGCGATCTACAAGAACAAACCGTAAGAAGCCTCTCTAGTTCTAACTCTGACAAGCATTGAATTGTTTCAATTTTGGTTGTTTGTTTTGATGAATGAATGTGGTATATTTGCAATGTTTGATATGACAATATAATGCAGCAAATAAAAGGTATTGCAATAATAATTTTCCAACTCAAATCTAAAATTGCATTGAAAATTATAGATTTTTATACCAGCTTGAATACTCGAAATTTTGACAATATATTGACAACCCAGTTCATTAAATAACACTTATTATCTAAAACAACAATACCCAGAAAATCTAGGCATTACAATTAATGAACTCACAGGTAATACATGCCTGGAAACCCTCTGAAAGATAAAAAACAGCAGCAAATGAATTCTTCAATAAACAAATACTTGTAATCTGATTTATAATTGTACCCATAATATCTTTACAATCTACAGTTGATAAACCTTCAAACGCATGCTCAAACCCTTGTCCAAAATCTTCAAAACTTCACAAATTAAGCTCAAACATGACTTCTGTGTAAAGCCATCGCCGGATTGCACAATTAGTTGGATATTTCGCCAAGTCAAAGTGTTGAAGCCTGTGTAGAATTTACAATTCCACCATGCTGAAATTCTTCATACCCTTGTTTCTTCACTTCACCCAAATCAACAAAAAAACAAATGCACAATAGAATGATTTGGTTTTTGGCACAAGCATTGCTTTTATAATAATAAAAGATATCTTCTTCAAGATACCAAAAGCAAATAGCTTCTCTCACACACTTTTCACATAAGAGCCTTCATCAATACACTTTTCAATTAGAAGTCTTCATTTAATAACTTTGAATTGATAATAAATAACTCCAAAGTTAAAAGCTTCATGAAGACACTTTTCACTTAAAAGGCTCCTTCAACACACCTTTCACTTAAAAGCATTATATTCCATGTGAATTAATGATTAAATAATAATTTGGCCACTAAAATAATAATAACTCCCAAAATACTTATCCTTTAAATATGTCGTCTGAAACAGGAGTCACACCTAATATTTCCCCATGTGACCAAATGCAGTTTCCAAAAATAGAAAGAGTCCTCCTCAATCAACCTCAGACTTACTATAGATAGTGAGTATATGAAACTGAGCCCAAACAAAGTCCAATCTGAGCCAAACGAAGACCAAACTGGAACCTGCTAAATTGGGGACATTACAGTCCTCCCTCTCCAAGATTGCTTGTCCTCAAGCAATCACCGAAACAAGGTACATATCAATCCACTCGGATCCCAAGGATAAGTATGTATAATATCCCAGGCATCACCTGCAAACCCCTGTGATGACAACTTCATCCATGGAGCTATCCTGATCACACTATCACCATGCCAACCATAGTGACCCACACAATCCGCAGTGCTAATCCTGCCTCCCCCTGGATCCCAGTAGAGATGAAACTCACAACCATCCAAAACAAGAATGAATGGATATCCAAAACCATCTAACAAACTAGAACTCCCTGCACACCCTGTCAATCTGATGTGTACTCTCGTAATCCAGATATCCATCCACTGTAAAACCATCCTAGATGTACTTACCCTGCAAGTCACCTCCTGCTAACTTGCAGTAACCAACCCCTTCAACTGCAGATGGAGAAAACTCATCCCAAAAAGGATAATATAACCTTGGAGCCAACCCATATCGACGCATAAACAAGTCCTCAACCGGTGGGTCAAAAGTGAAGTGATGAGCGCTTCTCACTATGTAATCATGGTGAAATGATCCAATCCCTTTCAGATGCTCATCAAAACCCAACTGAGAATCAAGAGAGGGCTCCAGTCTCTGACTCCCAACAGCTGGTTGGACAGGGTCCCGCGTAACCCGCTCAGCAAACCCAACCACAAAATCCCGATGAGGAAGCATGGTAGTCAAGGTATCTACAATCTTCCCCACTAACAACTGAATACCGCGAGAACCCCGGAAGAGTGTACCCTCAGAAGTCCTTAAGGGTCCCTTCCGCAAAACCGGACTCTCAAGTAAGTACTCCATAAACGACTCCGTGCTGTAGAAATTATAAGCAGCATCAACCTGCTCCACTACAATCCACAACTGATCCCTCAGAAACTGTGGCACTACCAACTACCTATCATGATCAGCTGTATGAGACGAAGGAATAGATTTGCTTCCGATAGGACAAATCATCATGAGAACTAGTCCCCAAACCAGATGATACCCTGTCCCTATTCTGTGAATCGAAGGGAGTAGTGTCAAAACCTGGCACACAACTCTCTAACGAATCCACTCCTGCTACCTCAGGACTCTCAACAACCTGCTTTGTATCATTTGTCATCGTGCTAACAACTGGAGAACCTGATACCACAAATCTCTCTCTACTATCCTGCACTAAAGCACACACCTCAATTGTATCTACTACATCTGTCTCAAGGATGGATGTAATCCTGTCCCCAACACATCCATCACTGCTAACTGTGGAAGCTGACTCACCACCAACCACTATATGTAACTGAATTGGATCTATGGTTGGCAAAGACTGAATCCACTCCAACTCCACAGTTACCTCTGTTAAACATCCCTGCGACTCCTGGAGAGCCAACTGAGTGCCCTCTAAAGCCTCAGAAATCGTTGTGAGCTCCTGAGTACGCTCACTCACCTCCTCTCTATCCATCAGTACTTCGTATGTCGTACTCCCTCACTCAACTAGGTGATCTCGATTGGCCACCAACTATAAATAATCCTGTCTCAAAATCCTGACCTCTCGCAAGGAATGAATCTCTGTCAAAGAATGGTAACCACCACCGTTCTCATCTGTCATAGGAGCACCCCAACCATAAACAGCTGACAAGCGGCAACGAAATGCTCGAGAGTAGAATTAATATCTCCCTCACCAACTCTCAACTGGCTAGTCACATGATGACTCTGCACAATGGATCTCCTATGCACAATCTCAACTGCACTATCCACATTATGGAAGGAAGTTGTATCCAACAAACTCCCCTAAAGATCACCGTATCTCCGCATACTATCATCCGAGCACACATCTACAAACTGAGTACTGACATCGTACACATCCTCATCTACCCCCAAGGAAGCTGTTGTTGAATCTAACTCATCACAATCCTCAGCTACCTCGTCCTCTGCATCCACATGACAAGCCAGATCCTGAAACCCATCCTCACTCACTAACAACTCAGAGTCCTCCCCCAGGGTCTGATAAATCAAGCATGACTCGCTGTAGAAAGAGTCATCCTCATGAGTCATTGAAGAAGTAACCTCATCTAAAGGAATGGAAGCTTTGGTTAAAACAAACTCCTGTCACTCATAAGCTTCCCTATCCTCATCCGTGAGTCCCTGCACAAAAGGATCCTGGAGCCCACCACCACCAGATGACAACGCTGAGTCCACACCCAATGTCTGATATAAAAAACCAGATATGCTACAGCACCCATCATCCTCACTCTCAACATCATAGGTATCCCCGATGCTAGTATCAACATCGTCTATCTGAGACCCCTCTGCTATCTCTAGCTGCATACATGACTCAATGTCATTGCGCGAATCATCTACGTTGTGGCATGAATCTACGTCACCTGACTCATTTGTAACACTCATCATGAGTGTCATCACTGGATAGCTCCATGCTCACATCCTCAATACAGGAAAAGACTGTTGTCTCTTGCACTGACTCCACACTGCGACTGTTGTCATAAACCTCCGAGCTGTCAGAGCTCAAATACTCCTCGCAGTCCTCAAAAATAATACCATCATCCATAGTGTCAGAATCCCTAGTGGTATCTACAACATCCTCCACTCATACTATCCACGACATCATCAATAGGCTCACATAAAGGACTGGTGTCCGGAAAATCAGACCCTGTATCGCTGATACTGCTACCAACTATTGCAAGACTGCCATCAATGACAGCAGACATGTCACCAGCCTGATCCATGTCACTAACTCTGGTAAGCACAGGATGTTGAAACTCAGTACCACTATCTGCCAACAAGTCAGACACATCCACATTTCCCTGTAAAGAATCTCCACCCTCAGGTGTGCAAATAAGACTAGTGGTTGGTCCACTAAGTACAAGAACATCTCCACCAAAATCAGCAGCTGCTGAAAACTCATCATGGAGATCTATGGATGTCTCACCTGTAAACAACTCACGTCTCTCCTCATATCTTCCCTATGAAGAGGACCTATTGAACAAAGAAACCAAGTAGTGTGTTGCTTTATCGACAGTTGCAGGATCTAAAAGTGGCGCATTTAATCTTTCCAGTGTTTGCCTTCGTTTCTCCATATCCTTAACTAAGGCATTTGCTTGCTTTCTTAACTCAGATAAACTGTCTAACTGGCTTTCATGTTTTCCGGATTTCCTGTATTTGTCCATGATTGCAATTATAACAAGAGTGCTAATCACTCAAGTCAATCAAGTAAGCCCAATAAATTTCATCCCCATAGGATGGCAGGAAACCGCTCTGATACCACTATAAGAACCCTCTCTGGTTCTAACTCTAACAAGCATTGAATTGTTTCAATTTTGGTTGTTTGTTTTGTTGAATGAATGTGGTATATTTGCGATGTTTGATATGACAATATAATACAACAAATAAAAGATATTGCAATAATAATTTTCCAACTCAAATCTGAATTACATTGAAATACAAAGCTGAAAATTCCAGATTTTTATATCAGCTTGAATACTCAAAATTTTGACAATATATTGACAACCCAATTCATTAAATAACCCCTATTATCTAAAACAACAATACCCAAAAAATCTAGGAGTTACAATTAATGAACTCACAGTTAATACATGCCTGGAAACCCTCTGAAAGGATGAAAAACAGCAACAGATGAATTCTTCAATAAACAAATGCTTGTAATCTGATTTATAATTGTACCCATAAAATCTTTACAATCTGCAACTGATAAACCTTCAAATGCATGTTCAAACTCTCATCCAAAATCTTCAAAACTTCACCGATTAAGCTCAAACATGACCTCTGTGTAAAGCCATCGTCAAATTGCACAATTAGTTGGATATTTCATCAATTCAAAGTGTTGAAGCCTATGTAGAATTTACAATTCCACCATGCTGAAATTCTTCAAACCCTTGTTTCTTCACTTCACCCAAATCAACAAAAAAACAAATGCACAATAGAATGATTTGCTTTTTGGCACAAACAGTGCTTTTATAATAATAAAAGATATCTTCTTCAAGACACCAAAAGCAAATAGCTTCTCTCACACACTTTTCACTAAAGGGCCTTCATCAATACACTTTTCAATTAGAAGTCTTCATTTAATAACTTTGAATTAATAATAAATAACTCCAAAGTTAAAAGCTTCATGAAGACACTTTTCATTGAAAAGGCTTCTTCAACACACCTTTCACTTAAAAGCATTATATTCCATGTGAATTAATGATTAAATAATAATTTGGCCACTAAAATAATAATAACTCCCAAAATACTTATCCTTTAAATATGTCGTCTGAAACAAGAGTCACAGCTAATATTTCCCCACGTGACCAAATGCACTTTCCAAAAATAGAAAGGGTCCTTCTCGATCAACCTCAGACTTACGATAGATAGTGAATATATGAAACTGAGCCCAAACAAAGTCCAATCTGAGCCAAACAAAGACCAAACTAGAACCTGCTAAATTGGGGACATTACACAAACCTCACTCTGATACCATCTGATGCACTCACAGTCGGAGTTTCCCCAATGGAGATGGTCCAACCATGCAGTAAGAGTCAACACAGCAGAAGCAACCAACACCGGAGCATTAAGAACTCAATAATTAACAAGCAACATGCCTCACGGTCCTTCTTACTATCCAGAATCAAAGATTTACATCATACATGCCCAGCAACATGCCAGCTTACATTCCAAACATACATGTCTGCTTACAATCAGAAATTCAGATCCATGTTGGATGCTAAGCTACTGAACTACTCTACCCCCTCCACTGCTAACTAAGGACCCAAGACTACAAATATATATAAGATCGCAAGCCACAAGTCAGCCATGAAAGATGACATTCTCTAAGAAGAAGAAAACGTATTACAACATATAGGTCAGGACCTAAATCCATAAGAACATCTCCAAATAGATATGGAATGAAGCGCGCTCACACAAGGAGGTTAGCCACGAGCATATGATCATTGAACAATGCGCCAATTAGCATCGTCGATCGTGAAACGTCATCGGAAGCCAAATCATACCAACCTGACCATTGGAACAGGAAGAACAATATAGGACCGAACCAATCATAGGATATCTTCTCGAAGAAAGAATGAAACATGATGTGAAGTTAGACAAAGGTTCTCCATGATGTCTAGAACACACCAACAAGACCGCATAAGAAAACGAGCCAACGGGACCGATCGCTACCTAAAACACAGAAACTGCCCAACTGGAACAGAACAACAAATCAACAAAAGGGAAGTATTTTTAGGTGATGCAAGATTGCCAACGATCCAAGGATGCTCCTGCATCAATAAATACCAGTGTTCCACGAGGACGCGTCCCCCCCTAAACACTAATGTCCCCAGGACTTGGGGACATCATTCCCAAGTCCCAAGCGGCACCACCCGTCAGCAGTTGATCGTCGCTTGAGGCCCGACCTCCTGAGGGATGATTAGAGGCCTCCCTTCACTACATTTGGAAATTTTGTACTTGTTTTGATATCATGCTACTCTATTTAGTATTTTCCTTCTTAATAGGCTTATACATCTTTTCATAACTAGCATTAAGTACCATATGTATAGTATATAGTATATACACCGCCCTCCCCCTGCCATCCCCAAATTGAGGTCCCTTTGTCCCCCCATCCCGGAAACCTATCCTCCCGTTCTAGCGTCTTCTCGTTCCCCGACGACAGTGTAACTATGATAAATACATTAATCAATGTTATTAATGATAATGAATAAATATAATATATCAATCAGTATAATATAATTTTACGTTATTAATATAAATAAATATATCAAACGAATATAATAATCAATGGTATAATACAACTAATGATATAATAATATAATTCCTTTGGAATCTCGATTATTGAATAATGCTCAAGTATAAACAACCCTCATCAAGGAAGTATACCAAATAGGAGAGAGAGCTTATATCATTTACTAAAAAGACAAGTCATAAATAGTACTCTATCAAATGCAATATATGATTCGATGAATAAAGCAATATGGGGTGGACTTAGATTCATGTACGGTTTATATAAGTTGTATTAGCAATCACCAAAGACGATTAATGGACAATTTGATAGTATAAGCCACAACTTACGATAAGAGAAAACATTATTAAGATTGAATTATTGAACAGAACATAAATAGACAAAAGGCTAGTCAGAAATAAGTTAGAGGATGGGTAGCGACTATAGTATGAAGGAAATAGTCGTTTATAAACAAAAAAACATGAAATATTGATGAACAACGATCCTCAATCAAGATCAGTGTTCCATGACTTGCCGCGAGTCATGCGAGTTTTGATGACTCATGGGTCGAGTCATGCCTGGCGGGTTTTCATGACCCGTTTACATGACTCGACGAGTCATGGGTCATGACTCGCATGACTCGCCGAGTCCGTGGTCTATGACCCGGCCGCGGCAGTCATCTTGCATGACTTTAAAAAAACAAAAAAACACAAGTTTTTTCTTCTTTTTTTTTTTTTACAAGTGTCTTCTAATTTGCCCTAAAAGGCATTTCGTTTTGCTTGTTGGGAGAAAAGAGAGGAAAAGTGAGAGGGGAAGAAAAATAAGAGGCCAAGGGTTTGAAACCAGCAAGGAAGAAGAGCATCAAGGAGTGCACAAGATCACTTCGGGGAGACATAGGTTTGCATTGAGAGTATCAAGGAGTCCATAGCAGCTGTTCCAAGACTTTTCAACGCATTTGAAAGAGGTAAGTGTTACATTTTGAAGATTTTGTTGGTTTTTTGTTGTATGTTTATGGATTTTCCATTTTTTTTTTTTTTAAATTGAAGTTTAACTTTCCAAATGAGTTGAGAGAAGTAGATTGTTCGCAATAAGAGAATTATTTTTTGAAGGAAAAAATGCAAACATGCTTTTACAAATTTTTTTAGCAAAAACTGTAGGTTCTGAATCTGCAGCTTCATCTTTGAGTTTGTGAAGATTTGTTTCCATTGGAGTGGTTAATGGTTTACAATCCATCATGCCAAATCTGGTTAATATGTCCATGGTGTATTTTCCTTGATTTAGAAAAATATAGTTTTCCTTCTGTAATAC
>MU226157.1:366678-386704 GCA_018584345.1 Thuja plicata | reverse complement strand
GAGGATTATAAATATGAGCCCATTTGATGAGAAAAGCATCGATTGAATATATTATATTTTGTTTGTTTTCTCTGAGGAGAAGTTTCTGATCTGTGCCCTTGCTGAAGTATAAGGGTCAAATTGGCTTTTAGAAGACTAATTCTTCTAGAGTTAATATCAATTTGTTGCTGAAGTATAACAAATTGTAATTGCATCACCTCTCTACTGTGAAGTCTGAGGCTAAGAGAGTTTGTATGAGTTCGGGGTTTATGCACACTGATCGTGTAGATATCTTTAATTCTGATTTGTCTACATTTTACTGAGTTCTGCTGGAAGAGTGTGATTTATTGCAAGGGCTGAAGTATTGTATCAATCTGCGATTTATTTCTGGACTGATTGGTTTTGTGAGAGCAGCGTTTGTATTCTTGGAGCTGCGTTTTAGTTTGGCTGGACAGGTTCTTCAATAATTAAATTTCGTGGATTTAGATTTTTAAATTCATTTTCCAGAATTCTGCAAGTTTATGTTTTGAATAAAACTGTTATGTATTGGATTTAAGAAATGCAAGTGAAATGAATATATAGATAAAGAGCAATTTCCAGAATTCATCAAATATTTGTATCTTGTAAAGAGAATTCTATTAAGAACTATCTGAGCTTGCCTACAAAGTGTTTGCTAAAATGCTTAAATTCTGAATTTGTTAAGAAGTTGGAGTTATTAAAATTGTAGCCAAGTTGGGTTCATTACAGGATTTCAAGGCTCTGTTTGGAGAAATCGATGCCCGACCCTCCAAGAGCTGCGAGATCCATTTTCTATTTTTCTATTTCATCAACCCTTGTAGATGATTGGGCTCCTTGTCGATTCAACTATATTTATTCCATCACCTACACAATGGAGGAATATATTTCAAATTGTTTGGTTAAGTGCCTGTGTGCAGACATCTTCGTGGTTGATTATCTACGATATGAGGCAGCGATGTCGATAATGAGCTTCGGGTATTTGTGTAGAAACATAGACACTGCACGTAAACTGTTTGACTAAATGTCGATCCAGGTCAACGGCAAGCAAAGGAGAGTCGGGTATGTTGCTCATGCATGAAGGAGTCGTGGATGATGTTGGCGGTTTGATCCGGTGATTGGTAAGACAATTCATGCTAGTCAGCATGATGAAGAGTTGATGGGAGCCATCGGTGAATCATCCAATTCATTCGCTCGTCACATGCCGATTTCCTCATATGTTTGGTTACAAGCCCGATTACAGGAAGTTCATGTTAAACCCGTATATATATTTCAAAGCATTTAGCAGCCATTAAAGTGGGATGCTAGGTGTTATATAGGAACGAGAGTACAAGGGAAAGCCGTACTCTTTGAAGTAGACTGGTTTGACACCTTCAGAACCATGAAGCTAAATATAGAGGTCCTCGTCAGCTTAGATAATGGATGAAAGATCTATTCGCACTCTTGCTTATCAGTCACACAATATGAAGATGGATGTGGAGTCTTCATGTAAAACATCCCAATGGAAATTGTCGAAGGCAATGTATCGGTGAATGTTGTGCCTTTGTGTATGTAATAGCGGCAGCGTCAGTTGTGTCAATTAAAGAGGCCCCCTTTAAAATGACACGAATAAGTATTTATCATGTAACCTGCCCAATAGAGAATGTGTCTACCTCTAAAAAGCATGATGAATACAATCACAAGAAAGCAGGGCCACTATACAAAGTTCGGGCCTTTACAATAGATAAATGACATCGCTAAAACCAATGGTGTCACAGACCAAGATGGTCTTGCACATAAGAAAGAGAGGTTTCTTATATCAATGAGCTCGAAACAGAGGTGTCGATGAAGGGACTAGCAATCTAAGGATGAGAACGGAACATGGCCCGCAGTGTACTCATGGAATACCACGAATGCAGGCAAATTTTTAACCTCGGCTTTAGCAAATTCATATCTCGAGCGAGACACAAAAGAAATAGATCATATGCAAAAGGGTATTCAAATAGAAACCGGAAACATGATGAGGCAGATAAGCAAGTTACCCATGACAGGTGTAGAGCCAGGTGGCAATGACCCCATGAGAATTGCTCCACTTTGACATGATACATGATGTTATTTAATTGAAAGTATCCAAGTGTCAGGTGTATACATCTATCATCTGAAGGAGACTCATGTTATAATTATAATAAAGATATTAAGACATGAGGGGGCCCGTAATCAAGAGGTATGTATGAAATCTTCTAAAAAGGCACATGATCTACAAAGATCAATTATGATAACTGAAAGGAAACCGACGGGAGTAGGAGATAAATATGCCCCAAAAAGTCAGAAAAAGGGGTTTCTTCTTTTTGCTGGAGTCTATCGGCTACATAGGGGGATTTTCCATTTTCTGAAGTTTTTTTTTTAAGTTTGGCGGAGGGATGAAAGGGAAAGGATATTTTGTTTTGCAGGCTTGTTAAGTGTGGCAGGGATATAAATGACCCGTTGGTTATTTTATCAAATTTTTAAGAATAAAAGGAGAATGTGTTTATTTAATCTGTAGGTTTTAAATGTATGTTTCCTGATTGAAATAAATTTGTTGGTGATTCCAATCATTCTTAAATGTTGTCTTGCCCATTTTGTCAAGTTCACGTGTAAATCATGAAGTCAGTTGGCTTTATGCTTCATATACGTAAGATAAAATGTTAAATCTTTCTTTATTTCTCCTGTGTTGGGAAGGTTGAATCGGTGGTCTGTTGGCCATTCTTTTGTTCATTTTCTCATTCTTTAAATTGTAATCGCATTTACTTCATGTTAATGGGTAAATGTTGTTCTGCCTTTGTGTCTTCTGGTTAAGGACATAACCAGTCTTTTATTCATCGTAAATTTAACAAAGGGAGTTGTACCTTCACATTAAAAATTCAGAGAGTACTCGCACATTCCATTGCAAGTAGCTCAACTGTTAGTTCCAGTTTGTCTTTCGGTTTTTGGGTATTTTTGAGTCATTTGTGAAAGTTGTTTAAGAAAATAAATTTGTTTACTAACAGATTTTTGGCGACTCTGTTGGGGAAAGAAATCGAAGTTCCAGTGCTTTCTTTCCTTGGATGTCTGAAGGTACCTCCCCAAGGCGGAGGTTGGCGACTCTGAATAGATTTGGTGAAAGAAGTCTAGTGTATTATGGCTTTGGTTGCAACCCAGCCATGGGGGGCTCAGATTGGACCGTTTGCTTTAAACCAATATTCAGCCCTACCTAAAAAATCAAGTGAATATTTCCCAAAGTTTTCTGGAGACACAAATCAAGACCCGGATGATCACATTAAAGCGTTTACAGTTGCCTATGGGATTCTTGGTGTGCAGGAAGAGAACATCTTTGTTAGATTATTTGTCGCAAGCCTCATTGGAAGTGCAGCAAATTGGTTCCAGAATTTGCCAGATGGTTGCATCACTTGCTGGAACGATCTTAAGATAAAATTTCTTCAGAGGTTTATGCCTACAGCTGATGTTGCTAGGTTGCTATTAAACTTCTTTCAAATCAAGATTGAAAAAGGGGAAGCCTTGAGGGATTTTGTTGATAGATTCAATAGAAGTGTCGGTAAGATTCCTCTAACCAGTCAACCGAGTGAGAATAACCAGTTGTGTGCCTTCATTGCTGCCATGCAAACTGAAATTAGATTCTTGCTTCATCGTCTAAAAGTACAAAGGTTGCAAGATGCACAAACAGAGGCTATTAGCTAGGATGATGATATGATTATCAGCGGGTTGAGATGTGCTAAACCCTCACAGGCAGAAATATACACTTATGAACAGCAACATTATCTGAAGGTGAAGCCTGCTCAAAAAAGGCTTGTTCTCAAAAAAGGCAAATCAGCACCCCCTGTTTCTTTTTGTCAAAATTTGATGGTTTTCAAAGAAGAAGATTTGCTAATACCTCCTGTGATTGAAAACAGTCATCATAATATGGTTGGAGCATATCATCTACATGTTGAGTACAATGATGAGGACCTTCAAGAGCCCGCATCCGCTGAAAATGATTCCTTAGATATGGCAGAAGGTTGTTGTTTGCATGTTGAAAATAATGATGAGCACATTCCTCAATCATCTGATCTAATGACTTGCTTTGCTGTTTTTCCCATTGAGGGAGAACTTGGTGATAATAAGTTGAATGAAAGCCTACCGGTGGCTGTCTCCTTGCCAGAATTTGAACCTTTTCCTTTTGAAGTTTCTAACGCTTTTTTAGTCATTGGTGATAATCAGGGAAGTGTGGTGAATCAGTATGGACAACAAGACGCCCATTGTCTTGATACATAGAGGGAATACGAAATCTGCCATTTTGATTATGCATCTCAAGAAGAAAGGTTGAATCCTAGAGTACTAGAGGAACAAGAAGACCCTCTAAAAGGCATTGTTGATGTTGAATCAGGTGGAAACTTGGTGTTAGATGTTTCTTTTTCAGATTTAGAATCTTTTAGATTTGATACTTCTGATGTATATTCAGCCAGTGACTTTGATCAAGAAAATGTAATGGATCATCAAGACCAAGAAATGCTTAAGGGTGGTAATACTGAAATAGAAAATTTCTTGCATGCTGATTACGAATGTTTTCAGTTTGGTCACATTGAAATTAATGAAAAGCTACCACAGCTTAAAACATCAAAGGGTCTTGACAAAACTGAGGTGCAAATTATGGGGACTCCTTTCTCCCCCATGATGATTTCATACACGAAGCCTAAGTTAGAGTCTTACCAGGCTGGTCATAAAGGTGTGTGGGATACAAACCAGCTCATTAAAAACCATGTCACAATGCTGCAACCAGAATTCTATGGAGCTGAATGGCTTTTTGGGCCTGACATATTGATTCAAAGATTTGCTCAACACTTGGTGACTAGATCCTTTCTCATAGTCGTTGCTCGATGGTCACTTGGAGTGATGCATCTCATTTTCCAGCCTCTTTTTCACACTGGTACATACTTCTCACAACTGGTTAATGGCTTTCCGTAAGCAGCCAGGTACATTCTTCAATATGTGGGCTGCTCTCCCTATCCTTTGTACATAAATTTTTTGTTGTGCCTAGGTCTAGTTTGCTTTTGTGGTGGTGGTAGTGTAGTTGTTTGGCGTGTTGCCCTGCCCCGTTTTCCTCTCTGCAAGCAGCTCTAAGATTCTTTATTACCCCGTGACTCTGTTTCCCAATGGATATGACACTGGTCTTTACCAGAAATTGCTAGATTCTCCGTGTCCCTCAAGGCACACATCCCCAGTCAGAGCCAGCTGTAAGTGTGTTTTTAGCACCCGAGTTTTAAACTTGGGTAATCGGGATGACGGGAAAGATTCTAGAAATTGTTTCAGGTTCTTGAAGAGTTTGTTACTAATGATGCCTTGTAAAGCTTAATTTGTTAAAAGATGCAGCACCCCGATACTGTGTTGAACTTGAACTTTGAACCTTTAGGTTCAAGTTCTAGTTCGAGGTTCAGGTTCACAAGCCTACAAATTTAGTTCAAATTCAGTGATTCAAAGTTCAATAATTGAAATGCGGAAGCAAAGCTCGTATTCAAGGTTCAGTTCAGAATCTCGGCATGCAGGTTCAAGGTCCACATTAGTTCAGAGTTCAAAAGCTCAAAACAAGGGCAATTCAAACTCGAGATTGGAGCAGTTTGAGTATGCAAAACTTAATAAAATCTATTGACTGGAGGGTCCTAGCTCAGAGCTGCAAGCAATACAGTGGTCCCTGAAATGCATAGTATCTTTGCAATTACTACCAAGGCAGAGCATGAGAATTGTTTAGACACATGTTAAGTGTGAATGATGCAAGACTTGGTTATCGTCTATATATGCGCAAATGACTTGAAGTCATGGTCTTTTCGACCTGATAACATTTGCTCTTACCAAAATTCATGACCAACCTCACATAAAGAAGTACAGTAAGACTGGATTGTTGGGGGGTCAATATTGAATGTTGTCTATAAGTGATTGCTATTTACAAATACAGATCAGGTCAAACCTGTCGTATAGCAAGAAAAGTGCATGCGTGAATCATAGATGCGCGGTAGAAACATGTGATACTCTTGTTTGAATTGGCATTGTTATGGTCATGGTCATGGTCATATTGAAGGCTCTCGGATGATTCCAAATGCATCAGTGATGTAGGCGTCTTTAGGAAAAACATTATTGGAATTCCAAGGACAGTTTAAGAATTCCCCAAAGACTTGCCACGCTTGCCAATCAGAAAGGGAGTAATAGCCTGATCCATGTAAATAAACTCATAGACCGATGGATAACCATGAGAAGATCGGAATGGATTTCAAGGCTCTGTTTCGAGAAATCGATGCCCGACCCTCCAGGAGCTGCGAGATCCACTTTCTATTTCTCTCTTTCATCAACCCTTGCAGATGATCGGACTCCTTGTCGATTCAACTATATTTATTCCATCACCTACAAGATAGAGGAATATATTTCAAATTGTTTGGTTAAGTGCCTGTATGCAAACATGTTCGTGGTTGATTATCTACGATATGTGGCGGCGATGTCGATAATGAGCTTCGGGTATTTGTGTAGAAACACAAACATTGCACGTAAACTGTTTGACAGAATGTCGATCCATGTCAACGGCAAGCAAAGGAGAGTCGGGTATGTTGCTCGTGCATGAAGAGTCGTGGATGATGTTGGCAGTTTGATCCGGTGATTGGTAAGACAATTCATGCTAGTCGGCATGATGAAGAGTTGATGGGAGCCATCAGTGAATCATCCAATTCATTCGCTCGTCACATGCCGATTTCCTCATATGTTTGGTCTACAAGCCCGATTACAAGAAGTTCATTTTAAACCCGTATATATATTTCAAAGCATTTAACAGCCATTAAAGTGGGATGCTAGGTGTTATATAGGAACGAGCGTACAAGGGAAAGTCGCAGTCTTTGAAGTAGACTGGTCTGACACCTTCACAACCATGAAGCTAAATATAGAGGTCCTCGTCAGCTTAGATAATGGATGAAAGATTTATTCGCACTCTTTCTTATCGGTCACACAATATGAAGATGGATGTGGAGTCTTCGTGTAAAACATCCCAATGGAAATTGTCGAAGGCAATGTATCGGTGAATGTTGTGCCTTTGTGTATGCAATAGCGGCAGCGTCAGTTGTGTCAATTAAAGAGGCCCCCTTTAAACTAACACGAATAAGTATTTATCATGTAACCTGCCCAATAGAGAATGTGTCTACCTCTAAAAAGCATGATGAATACAGTCACAAGAAAGCAAGGCCACTATATAAAGTCCGGGCCTTTACAATAGATAAATGACATCGCTAAAAACCATGGTGTCACAGACCAAGATGGTCTTGCACATAAGAAAGAGAGGTTTCTTATATAAATGAGCTCGAAACAGAGGTGCCGATGAAGGGACTGGCAATCTAAGGATGAGAACGGAACATGGCCCGCAATGTACTCATGGAATACCACGAATGCAGGCAAATTTTTAACCTCAGCTTCAGCAAATTCATATCTCGAGCAAGACACAAAAGAAATAGATCATATGCAAAAGGGTATTCAAATAGAAACCGGAAACATGATGAGGCAGATAAGCAAGTTACCCATGACAGGTGTAGTGCCAGGTGGCAATGATCCCATGAGAATTGCTCCACTTTGACATGATACAGGATGTTATTTAATTGAAAGTATCCAAGTGTTAGGTGTATACATGTATCATCTGAAGGAGACTCGTGTTATAATTATAATAAAGATATTAAAACATGAGGAGGCCCGTAATCAAGAGGTATGTATGAAATCTTCTAAAAGGGCACATGATCTACAAAGATCAGTTATGATAACTGAAAGGAAACCGACGGGAGTAGAAGATAAATATGCCCCAAAAAGTCAGAAAAAAGGGTTTCTTCTCTTTGCTGGAGTTTGTCGGCTACAGAGGGGGATTTTCCATTTTCTGAAGTTTTTTTTGTAAGTTTGGCAGAGGGATGAAAAGGAAAGGATATTTTGTTTTGCAGGCTTGTTAAGTGTGGCAGGGATATAAATGACCCGTTGGTTATTTTATCAAATTTTTAAGAATAAAAGGAGAATGTGTTTATTTAATCTGTAGGTTTTAAATGTATGTTTCCTGATTGAAATAAATCTGTTGGTGATTCCAATCATTCTTAAATGTCGTCTTGCCCATTTTGTCAAGTTCACGTGTAAATCATGAAGTCAGTTGGCTTTATGCTTCATATACGTAAGATAAAATGTTAAATCTTTCTTTATTTCTCTGTGTTGAGAAGGTTGAATCGGTGGTCTGTTGGCCACTCTTTTGTTCATTTTCTCATTCTTTAAATTGTAATCGCATTTACTTCATGTTAATGGGTAAATGTTGTTCTACCTTTGTGTCTTCTAGCTAAAGACATAACCAGTGTTTTATTCATCGTAAATTTAACGAAGGGAGCTGTACCTTCACATTAAAAATTCAGAGAGTACTCGCACATTCCATTGCAAGTAGCTCAACTGTTAGTTCTAGTTTGTCTTTTGTGAAAGTTGTTTAAGAAGACAAATCTATTTACTAACAAATATATATGTATTTATTTATTTGCTGAATTATAATTGCAGAGATATGTATTTCGTATGTTGCTGTGGTAATAACATGCACACTATAATTAATATTATTCCACAGCCACATAAGATAATATATATATGATATAAGAATCATGTCTATGTAGATATGACCGTATGTGGCCTAAGCCACGTAGGGTCATGTCTTTACATAGACATGCCCTTTCGATAATCGTTGTTTATACACATAAGTCGTGGCAATAGTTGTGTTACGTATAACTATCGTACGATAGTTATCGTAACACATATCTAATATATATGTGTTACGATAACTATCGTGCAATAGTTATCGTAACATATAATCACCACTATATAATCCATATATTCGATATCGACTATGGTCGATTTCACTTGCAATAATTACGTATAACTATCAATGATAGTTATCGTAACATATTTAAATCTGATCCAATACATATTAAATGTATTACATGCAATCGACTAAAGTCGATTCATTCTAACATAAGCATATCGAATCTGATCAAATATAATTTCATTATATATATATATATATATATATATATATATAGGTATGTATATTGATGAGTCAATCGGATCGAAGCTATAATTTAACATGGAAGAGTCCCAAAATCACAAACAAATGAATGACTCCATTAAGTGTCTTCCAGTTCTGGACACGTTTGGACAAATGGCGAATTTCCAAAGACAAAATCGCACATAAATCTCCAGTCATGGGCTTAGCAGGCCGAAATGCAAGCTAAAATGTTATAGGTAGCTTTCATGGCCCTTGACACATGTCAAAATAAGTAGTTTTGAGAATGTTAAACCAAGAAAAAGGCCCGACAAACACCAAAAATGTATAATTTCGGGTTTCATAAAGCTCAAATCATAAAATATAATGTGAAATAAGGTTTAAAATACCCAATAACTCTAAGTCATCAAAAGTTTATATGAAGTTTGCATTTCATATTACATTAACCCAAATCCCACTCATTTACACAAATCGTGATTTTGAACTTATATTACAAATAAAATTACATGAAAATAAAAAGCAATGCCCCCAACCTAGGCATATCGGAAATTTTTTAAAAGCTTATGGCAATATGTAAAGATATATTTTGAGTTTTAAATAATATATTGCACAATTATATTATATGTAACTAAACATGTAATAGAGCTTTCAAATTTCTGACATGCCTTATAGATAAACAACCTAAGTAAAATACTAAAAACCAATAAAAAAAGAACAAAAGAAAAGAAAAATCAAAATTAACCCCTGGACGACAAAAAGACACAAATATATTAAATATTAACAAAAAATAATATTATTTTCAATAATATCTAATAAACATACTTAGAGTATATAACCAAGCTTTCGATCAACTTTTGTGGGGTCGTCATTAACTTTAATAAAATGAAATTAATGACAACAGTTGGCTCTGACTGGGGAACGTCTTGTTCGTCCTTGGAAATGATGAGAGATGTAGAATTAAGTTCTCTAAGTGCCTTCTTCCATTCTATTGGGCCATAGAGTCAGACGACCAAAATGACAAAAAGACAAAAAAGACTCAAAAACTAAAAGACTTGGAATTTTATGTACACAACTTATCTAGAGCATCACGCATTGTAATACTTCAGATGTTGCCTATTGTGAGGCAATGAGAATGGAGTTCCATCTTGATATGCCAACAAGAAGTTGTTCTCTTTAGATACTTGGTAAATTGTAAAAGGGTCGCGCCAAAGAGTATCAAACTTCTCGTGCATGCCTTTGGGTTCTCTTTGCGAGTAGTACACAATCACCAACTTGAAACTCTCTCTGCTTTGCTTTCTTATCAAAGAGAACCTTCGCCTACTTTTGATGTTTCGTAATCTAGTCCACCGCTTGTGTTCTTTGTTCATCCAACTGGGAAAGGAACATGATTCTTTTATCCAAGGCATTTTCAAATATCTCATATTCAATCACCTTGACTAACTTCAGAGCGGGAAGCTCCAAAGTGATGGGACTTTTTGCATTCAATCCATACAACAACTGGAAAGGTGACATACAAATTGCTCGCTTGGGTGTGATTCAATCTGCCCACAACGCATCATACAATACTTTATGCCTGGACCTTTGATTTCCATCCACCAACTTCCTGATAATTGCAACCAGGTTCTTATTGTTGGATTTTGCTTGACCATTACCTTGGGGGTAAAAGTCGGATGAGTGTGCCAAAGTGATCCCATAATCGTAACAAAATTGTGTTATGTCATGTGACGAAAACACAGTTGCATTATCTGTGACAATCTTATGAGGAACACCAAAATGTGAGATGATGTTCTCTTTCAAGAAGTTGCACACTACCTTAGACGTAGCACGCTTTGTTGATATTGCCTCCACCCATTTGGTGAAGTAATCCGTTGTTGTAAGGACATGTGAATGCCCCTTACTTGAAGTCAGATTGATTACACCAATGAAATCAAGTCCCCACTGCTAAAATGGCTCCTTGATTACAACTGGCTTCAATGGTAGAGCAGCAATCTTTTTCTTTCCTACGAATTGCTGACACAATTCACACTTACGTACCCAATGGTACGCATTTGAAACAAAGTAGGCCAATAGTACTTTGCCCTCAAGATCGTATGAGTTGTGACTAGTGCAGAGAAATGACACCACACGTAAGGTTGTGGAAAGATTCGAGCAACCGCACTTGTGCTTTATCAACACAATGAAGAAATATCCAATCCACACCTCACTATTATCCCAAAGGATAAAGTTTGCAACCTTCAGCTTTATGCTTCTTCTCTCCTTATATGACAAATACGGAGGACACTCACCATATGTGAGAAAATGAGCAATATTGGAATACCACTCGTCCGTTGTACTAACGAACAAAACTATTGGAAGAAAGTGTGAACTTTCTTCCTCCACTTCAGTTGGTTAATTTTCAGCCATAAGTTGACATAAACCTTTGCCACGAACAAGCTTTGTGGGCTTAATCTCCATGTCATATTATTGGATCTTAGTAACCCAATTTCCTCTTTTAGTACCAAAATCTTGTTGTCTCAAGATTGTCTCGACTGTAGTATCTGGAAATAAAGCTATGACATGTGAATTTAGAATGTAAAACCTAAAATGCTTTACCACTTTGACAACGGCAAATGCATGCTTTTCCATTTGGGTGCACTTCAGCTCATGAGCCTTCAATGGACAGTTCATAAACGAGCTAGGAGACTCAACTCCCTCATCATTCTTCTGCATCAGAATCGCTGACATAGTATGCTCGGAAGCATAACTATAAATGATGAAATTCTTCGTGTAGTCTGGGCAGACTAGCACCGAGGCATGCGTAATTGCTTCTTTAATCTCTACAAAAGCTGCCTTTCCTTCTGGGCTCCATCGGAAGATATTTTTACCTTTCATCATATCTACAATATGACGAGTCTTCTCTGCGAAGTCTGGAACAAACCTTTGCAAGAAGTTTACCTTTCCGAAGGAAGAATGAACTATTGTTTTGCTTGAGTGCAGCGAAAGACTTTGGATTGATTTTATGCTTTTAGGGTCAATCTTTATGCCCTTCTTGGACACGATGTGTCCCAGAAGCTTTCCCTTAGTCACAGCGAAAACTGATTTCTTGGTGTTAAGAGAAACACCATGTCGCCTACATCTTTCTAGAACTTGTTGAAGATGATAGCAATGATCTCGCCGATTCTTGGAAAATACAATTAAGTCATCCAAATAAACGACAATGAACTCATCTATGATTTCTCGAAAGGCGAGATTCATTGCTCGCTAAAATGTCGCACCCGCATTGATGAGACCAAAAGGCATCCTGCAATATGCAAAGGTACCCCATTGCATCGTGAATGTGATCTTGTGTTGATCGTCTTCACTAACTTCAATCTGATTGTAGCCAAAGAATCCATCAAGCATGGACAGCATTTCAAAAACCTTCACTGTCTGTAGAACTTGGTCCATTACCAGCAATGGGTAACTGTCCTTTAGTGACCACTAATTGAGGTTCCTGAAATCCACACAAATGTGAATTTCTCCATTCTTTTTATGCATCGGTACTATATTCCCTATCCACGTTCAATGGTGAATAGGGAAGATAATTCGTACATCAAGCATCTTCTGGATTTTAGAGAGTATTGTCCCTGAAATCTTTGGATTATATTGCCTCTGCTTCTATCAGAATGGAATGACACCTATCTTGAGGGGAATTTCATGTTGCACCACCTTTGGGCGAAAAGCTTTGAGATCATTGTATGAGTATGCCAAGACATCAATGTATTGAAGCAAAAAAGAAATGAACTTCTCCCTTTCCTCCGGAGTGCAGCACTTTCCAATGTTTACCATTTTCGAATCAGCCTCTAATCCGAGATTATATTTCTCATATTCCATGGTAGAGCTAGTTCTAGATTGTTGTTGCTCCTTGACATACCTGCCATGCTTGTCGAACAGCTTCTCAAGAGAAACTAGGCCTTTACGAATTTTATTTCCTTTCAACTAAATGAATTCTTTACCAATTTCTGGTTCAATATCTGGGATTGATTCCCGAGATGATGATTCGTTGCCCTCAAAGTAGAGCTCATCAAAATTATCTTTTGTTTCAAGGAAATTGATGATGTGCTTGTCATCATTGAAGACTCGCCAATGGTCTGAATTGTTTAAAACACTTGGCTAGAAAATCAACTCAATCTGATACAAATGATCAACAAAATCCTTGTGAGGAATCAACAAGGTTGTTGATACAGCAAGAGAATCAGCTCTATCATTGTACTCTCTTGGAACTACAGAGATGTTAAAAGCATCAAAAGGCTCAATGCAATCCCACACCACGTTGCGGTAATGTCTCAGCCTCTCATTCCTAGTATGGTACTGATTTCCGATTTGACATACCACCAACTCAGCATCACCTTGGGCATGCAAATTTCAGATTCCCTTGTATGTCATTTCAAGACCCAACAACAAAGCCTCATATTCGGCGGTGTTATTGATATTGCTGAACTGCAACTTAAAGGAAAATGAAAACAATTCACCTTTTAGAGATATCAAGACTACTCTCACACTGGAGCCCAGGGATGGGTAGCTACCATCAAATTCCAATGTACAAACGTCATTGGAACTATTGGTACTTGCCTCTATAGAACTTTGGGTAGGACTAATAGCTTTTCAACCATGGTGGAAGATTCAACATCTTCGACCATGATGAAGGATTCATTGGAACTGAGCTCGGTTTCTTGATCCTCACTTGCATCTGCAAATTTCGTCAATGTCAAAGAGACAGGAAGAGCCTTTTGATCCATCAGTCCAGTCTTGTGCAAATTATAAAATCTCATTAGATTGAAAGTAGTAACTTCCCATTCCTGCTAACTCAAAAAAAAATTGAGCAAGAGGGTCATCAGATTTAACCATCATATACTTGGTCTCCCTCTCAGGAAGTAGCTTCTGCATAACACCCTTGACGGGTATTCTTGCCTCCGACATGTCCATATTGAGTTCACCCCCTACATCTTTACAGAAGTTACGCCCAAGTAACATTCCATAAGAAGTAGGGACATCTGCAACCAAGACAATCATTTTAATCTTCTTCTCTAGGAAGGATGCGAATGCAAACTGTGCATCCTTAATTTGCCCTCTGAGAGGCACTTGCTTATTCTCCATGGAATAGCAATTTCAAAAAGTTTTGGTCAAGGTCAACCCAACGCATCCGCCACTTTGGCTGGCATGATGTTGTCAGAGGCATCGTTATCAATAACGCAGTTACTCAACTTAAAGCCATTTATTTATAAGGAAATATAGAAAGGTTCTATTTTTCCTGGAATAGACGATGGTATAGTTACTAGGTTATCAGGTAAACCCTTTGGCTAAGGGGCAGCAGTTGAAGCTTGAGCGGGTTGGGATTCCTTGACAAATTTGGTAATTCTGTCTAGCTGATCTGGATAAGCTTGTAACACTCAACCTCAGACATTTGAATTTTCGTCTTTTTAGCATGGTCAATGATATCAAATGCTTGAAAAGAACTTGCTAGGGAAGAGGAAAAACTTTCAGCCTAGAATTTTGGATTAGACACACTGGGTTTGGGTATACTTGCAGAAGGATCCTGGTTACTTGATTTTTTTCTGCATCTTTAGGAAGAGAGGGCATCGGTGTTCCTCTTTTAGCAATGGTGATTGGCGACTGAGGACCATCCTTTGCTTTTGCTGCCTCGTTTATTTGACAAGCCAGTTGTGTTTGAGAACGTATCATCACAACAAATGCTTAACCATGAGTCCCTTCTGATTTTGCATCATCATAGTGTACGTACCTAATAGTAGAGTCGTCAACTATCTCTTCATCCTCTTGATAAAGGGCAGCAATGTCCTCTGTTTGATATTCAGCTGATTGAGAACCAGCTTGATCTACTTCATAGTACCCCATTGCAGAGTTGTCAGGAGGAGCTTTAAGCGCAAGCCTCTCTGGAGGAGGGGGAAGCTTGACCTAATTCTTTGCTGCAAAATTGTGAGCAGCATTTGGATGTCCGCCATGGAATATCCTTGTACGGGGCAGCAAGTGATCCTTGAGAAATTTGCTTCTTGAGCAAGAAGTTCATTCGCTAGCTTTTGCACCATTGGATCTGTGGTGCCCAATGAGAAAGATCCTGAAAATGAATAAAACCTTGGGGCGGTTTGAGTCTCTTTGAATCTTACCGGCGAAGATCAAATCATCTTCAATCTTTGTTGCCAGAGTTTGTACATTAGCCAGACTTGTAGGAACAACTTTTCTCAATAGAAAGCTGACTTCAGGCAGGTGCGTATTGATGAAGAAACACTTAAGGTTCTCAGGAGTGGACCTTGAAGCAGTAGGAATTTTATTCGCCAGTTTATTAAACTTCGCAATGAATTCTCGCATGCCTTTATACGCATCCTTTTTATCTGCGTCAACTGAGCTAGAAGAGCATGCTCATTTTCAGCAGGCTTGAAACGTTCCTCAAACTTATCTTGGAGTGTATCCCAACCGGTGATAGAACCTTGCGCGAGATTGTAGAACCAATCTATTGCGCTGCCTTGTAAAGTTTCTACAAACAACTGTACTAAAACATCTTGATATTCCACACCACCACACCACATGCAATATAGAAAGCCTTGATATGCTCATCAAGATGTTGCTTACGTCACCATAGAATTTGGGGAAATTCTTTCAGGAACTTTGTGGAAGGGGATGGAGAGGTGGAGTTAGGTCCAAAGGACCAAAAGATGTCCCCCAGGGACCTTTAATAGCCATTTTTGGAAAAAACTGGGATGAGTGCGATGGATGGAATTAATGATTTGAAAAAGAATGGGGAGGCTTCCTTGGTACAGGCTTCTTTTTCTTGGATGGCGGAAAACCAGTGTTTCCCCAAGTTTCCGGGATGGGGACGGGATTTCGGGACGACAATTTTTTTTGCCAAGTTTAGGGACAGTAGGGGACAACAAAGGGGACAGATATATAAATATAGGGAAATTTTAAAAATATAGGAAAATTTGCATATATACATTACATTCATATGAAAGCATGGATAAAACATGCCATTTAAACATCATACTCATAGAACCTTAACATTACAACATTTCAATATTCAAACTCAATACTCAATATGCATTCATAATTCGGAATTCATTGTCAATATGCAGGTAATATTAAAATAAAAACATACAACAATTTAAATACACCAAAGAACATAATTCGCCATTTGGAGTTCATTGCCAATAGCAACAAGAACAATAACCCACCTTCCAAATTGAAGCACACTACTATCATTTAAGTTTGACATAAATTATCGGTGTACACATTATAGGCATAGCGTTACAATTGCTTTGGAAGATAATGATTTGCACATTAGTGCTAGTCCATGAAATAACATTCCTATGAAATACTAACATGAAAAACCTTGGAAACTGTGTTGGAGTTGACTGTTGCAGCTTTGACATTGACTCCAAAAAGGGCTGCTACAGATAGTGGATCAAGTATATGTCTCCCAATGCTCTTTTCACTCTAGACCACATTCTCCAATGATCTCAATTGGAGTTACACTGTTACTCCCCTAAAACTACACCTCCAGTTCATTGTAAGTGGACTGATATTAATACGAACAAGTTTGCTATACAATTCCAATCATGATATAGGTCTGTTACAACAAGATGACACCTTGATGCAACCTCCACTTTTCACCAAATCTTCTACGAAGGACCCAAACCAGCACAAAACCAACCTAGCACTAATGTATTGCCACAAAATGACATAAAGATGCATGTTCTAGATCTTTAATGCACTTTTCATACTTTTCCAAAACCTTGCAAACAATCTGTTATATGATTCTGAGTGTGTAGCATGAGTATAACAACATTCTTAATTTAACAATTCTTAATGTAATGTTGCCAAATACTAATCAGAGGACCCCAAACAGTAGGAATTAACTACTAAACAATAATATATATAATAGGGCAAACTTGGAAGGAGGGGCCCACTTTAAAATTAAAAAAGAGGGTTTTATAAAAGAAAAATGTGTTTTTTAAAGTGTTGATGCAGCCTATCCTATTGGGGACTTCCAAGGCGTCGCCAGCCTTCCAGGGAGTCCCCAAGGCGTCCCCAGCCGTCCCGGGGACTTCTAGCTGTCCCCCCAATTTTGGGCGAAGTCCCCGAGTTTCCGAGACATCCCCTGTCATTTTTTGAAAATTGGGGACGGGGCGGGGACGTCCCCTAGCCATCCCCCTGTCCCGGAAACGTCCCCGTTCTGCAAACGGGGGTTTTTGGCCGGGGACGCGTCCCAGGGTAACACTGCGGAAAACTAGTAGTTCGTGAAAGAGGGGCTTTGGTAGCAAGCAAATCAAGCTTTGCTTGTTGGGCCCAACTTGGAGTAGTATCTTTTAACTCTTCACCTTTCTTGCACCGGACGTAATAGCTAATTCCCTCCTATGTGAAGAATTAAAACAACCTGAAAACAAAATTTTCAACAAAAACAAGACACTAGACTTCAAACGAAAGCGTGAGACTTTTGAATGCATTCGTGTCCCCAGAAGAGTCACAAAAAAACTGTTGGTTAAATATTTTGTTAGTCATAGACACACTACTTACAAAATGGGGTATTTAGACACAATATATGAGAAATAATCTCTCCTCTCAACTTAGGGGAGGCGCCCTTCTTGTTGCTGCTGAATCAACTAATACTTAACAAGAACTTCAAACTAATCTAAGATTTGATGTTTCACGTACCACTTCCTCTTTCTTCAGGAAGAATTTCACTTTCATAAATACACACTCTACAAACTCACTTCTAAGCACTAGTTGGAGCAATAATACCAATAATCTCAAAATTAACCGAAAGATTAATTGTTAAGCATACTGGTTAACTATAGACTAACGGATAAATATAAGCTCACAGACTCATACACTGCCCTGAAATGGTTTAAACTATGAAGCAGCAATATGATAAGTACAAAGACTTTAACACATGAAATTTCCTTTCTACTTCTAGTATCACTATGAACCACAACTCAAAGTCTATGCATTCACTTCTAATTAACTCAAATTGATAGTTACAGCACAAAGTCTATACAAAATCAGATTTAAGGCTCAACTTATAACAGCACAAATAACTCCACAACTTTCTTAATAAATCCAAGATAATATCACTTTTGCGACGTAAGAACACAACAATGATATTACAAGTTCCTCCAACTCAAAGCTTGAAAACACTCGCTCTTTTATTTACTTAGAAATCAACTTGCACAAATTAAAGCAAAGTTTGCATTTGCACAATTCCAGTGGAGTTTTCTTGCAATGCATAAAGATAAAAAAATACAATGAGGTACCCTCCTATATATAGGTGAGGGGCTAAGAGAAAAAGGTGGGAGAAGTCCAACTAATTTTGACTTTTTCCACAACTAACGGTGACTTATTTAAATTCCAGTCCTAATCTATCTTGACTTGCAATTTGTTTACGTGTAATTACAAGTTGCAAGTTACATGTAATTTGTCGAAAAGAAATTACATAATTGAAACATATTCTAAGTGTCTAACGGGACACAACACCTATTTACATCATCCTTTGTCAGTCTTCATGCTACTACAAAATGCTCCATGATTGATGTGCTCAAGTTCGGTGGAAACATCTTGAACTCGAACAGGAACTTGCATTCTGGATTGTTCTTCATAACAATAGTCTTTATTGGCAAAGCATCTTTTCAACGTTTCTTTCCATCTGTCTTGAAAGCATTCTATGCTCTCAATCATTCTATCACTTATCTCTCTCTTTGTTTGGCTCTATCATGTTGTCGTTCTTGTTTCGTGTCATTCTTTAGTCTTGGAATCCACTTGCAAAATAAGGCACATGCCTTGCTTTGTTGATTGGGTAGATCACATGTGCAAACAGGACAGCCAAAGGAAGAAATAAAGCGATGCCCAAAAATGGGATCACAAGTGAATTTCAGATCTTGGGAAGTACATTGCAAGTTGGGAAGAACATGGAAATTTCCTTCACAAATAAGATCTTGTTGCCCTTTACATATGCAGGGGAAGTACTTGCAGTTGTAATCGGGTCTTAGAAACCCAATTTCAAGCGATTTTCAATACATCTAGGACTGCATCCGAATTTGGGAGATCAACTACAACTTTTGGGAAGAACCTTATATTGGGAAGAACTTTATATTTCACCAGTGTAAAATATGCCTTTCAAGTCTTGGAAGATCCATTACAAATTCGGGAAGGGCATGGGAAGAACTCATCCATTATTGTGGTAGATATTTTTGCAGTAATGATTCCAAAACCCAAAATTATCAATATGATTGAATAATTCAAAGCTTAGGGAGAGCATTGTGTTAGCCGTATATCGGACTTAGTCGGATATGCCCGACGGTTACCACCGTCGGTTCGTTACTTCCGTCGGTCGGGAACGGGTGGCGACGTTTGATTGCACCGTTTCGAGGTTTATATATGCATTGTACTTTGTAGTTGAAACATCATGTTCCTGTTGCTATTGTAAAGGTACTTCAATGCGGGTGATTAATAAAAACTCTGTTTGATATCCTTGTAATTCATTCCTGTAACGTCTATGCTTAAACTTGGTTACCCCAGCGGGTAAACATCTGGCGCCGCTGCCTAGGCGTACTCAGATGGCGTGTGGAGACAATGGGCTTACCACTCGGAGAACTTAATCTAGAAGCCGACGACGCTCGGACAGAACTATACGAGGGAGAAGATAACCAGACCCAAGAATTCAGAATCCTATTGCAAGCGGCCATAGAAACTTACGTCCATCGAGAAGCCACCGACGAAGAAGTTCCAACAAGTGCTGTGTGGGCAGCGATCGAGGCTAAACTCGCTTCCAACAGACTACTCAACTACCTTCCTCGGTTGCTTGCACAACGTGCTCGTGAGGAAATTGCCCGTGAGGAACACTGTCAAGCAATCCTACGGGCGTACCACGCTCGAGAGCACCTCCGTCGCCGTCAGGAAGAAGGCGATGACAACCATCGCGGCTGCTGAAGTATGAACGGAAAGAGGGAAGGGAACACAAACAATTGTAATGGGAAT
>MU226157.1:341633-358363 GCA_018584345.1 Thuja plicata | reverse complement strand
GTAGCTTCAGAGAGTGCTCGGGAGGAGCTAGCTGCCAGGTTGGCAGTCGTGGAGCGAGACTTAGCCCTACGGACACAGGGGATGGAAGCAGAGAAGGCATCCCGCATCGCATTAGAGGGGCGACTGGCGCAGGCGACGGAGACATTTGAGCATCAGCTGGCTACAGTTACTTCTAAGAGACAACTTGTGGAAGCTAGTTTGGTTGCGTCCCAGCAGGTAGTTGACGAGCAGCTGAAGGACCTTCAGGAGGCCGCTATGATGGTCAAATCCGCGCTGGAACTTCAGTCAGTTACTGAGCAGCGGTTGGCAGCACGCACGGCGCAGGTGTACGAGCTGCGTTCTTAGTTGGTGCAGCCGGCCTCTTCTGCTGCGGGGCACCCTTCCTCTTCAAGGATGCTTCCTCAGCCCCCTACTTCTACTTCTTGATTATGGTCGGGTAGTTCATTCTTCCTATTTTGTTGTGCTGTCCCGGACATTTTGTTGTCATCCGGAGACGACTTTTCTTTAGGGGGGGATGATGTTAGCCGTATATCGGACTTAGTCGGGTATGCCCGACGGTTACCACCGTCGGTTCGTTACTTCTGTCGGTCGAGAACGGGTGGCGACGTTTGATCGCACCGTTTCGAGGTTTATATATGCATTGTACTTTGTAGTTGAAACATCATGTTCCTGTTGCTATTGTAAAGGTACTTCAATGCGGGTGATTAATAAAAACTTTGTTTGATATCCTTGTAATTCATTCCTGTAACGTCTATGCTTAAACTTGGTTACCCCAGCGGGTAAACACATTGCAACTTTTGGAAGAAATTTCATGTCACTTGCAACACGAAATTGCAGTACTGAGATGAAAAACATGGGAAGATCACATGTGCCATGCGAAGAACCAACTTTGGGAAGATCTTTCTTTGCAACTCGAACTTGCAACATTTGAGAGGAAAATCTTATTCACTGCAGCTTGCAAATGAGGGGAAGAACTTCTTGTAATCATTAGTTTTACACAACTTGCAATGTGTGAGCAAGGAACCGGATTGCAGCCTTTTGGGAACATATGTTAGCAGCATAAAGAACATTTTAGGATTTGCATTTTGGTTTAGAAACTTGCATTTTTGAATGTGATAAAAATCTCCATGGATTGCATATGAAAAGCTCTGATTTTCAGAATTTAGAGAGGTGTATTTGAAAATCTCATCTTAAAATTCCTTGGGAATGAATGCACCCAAAACTTATTGTATTTCATGCACCAAAAGAAGATAGAAAAACCCATTTTTACACAAAATGGCATCCAATAAACCCTAGCCGTGGTAAAAAACTGCAAAAATGTCCATGATAATTCATAGAAACAGCACAAAAATATATATACACTGACCATTTTAAACAAAAAAGACCTAAACAAACCCTAGACACCGATCATTAAGGAGACAATGCCAGAAACATCTACAGATTTTAGCAAAAAACAACCACAGAATGATCAAAACGGCCATGACTGAGAAAAACGACTGTGAAATAAGCAAAAATGTCCATGATAATGGAAATACATACTTGGAAAAACCAAAAATGGGCCCAATGTATGACGTTTTTGTTACAGAAGACAAATAAATAAACAAAAATGGGAATTTGAACTTGAAATTCCAAAACGCAGGCTTATATGGAGTTTGGAAGAGTCCCAAATCACAAACAAATGAATGACTCCACCATTAAGTTCGTCTTCAAATTCTGGATGCGTTTGGACAAATGGCAAATTTCCAAAGACAAAATCACAAATAAATCTCCAGTCATGGGCTTAGCAGGCTGAAATGCAAGCTAAAATGTTATAGGCAGCTTTCATGGCCCTTGACACAAGTCCAAATCAGTAGTTTTGCGAATGTTATACCAAGAAAAAGGCCCGACAAAGACCAAAAACGTATAATTTCGGGTTTCATAAAGCTCAAATCATAAAATAAAATGTGAAATAAGGTTTAAAATACCCGATAACTCTAAGTCATCAAAAGTTTATAAACTTAATATTAAGTTTGCATTTCATATTACCTATAAAATGTAATATTTAACCCAAAGCCCACTCACTTACACAAACCGGGATTTTGAACTTATATTACACATTAAATTACATGAAAATAAAAAGCAACGTCCCCAACCTAGGCATATCCAAAAAAAATTAAAGCTTATGGCAATATGCAATGATATATTTCGAGTTTTAAATAATATATTGCACAATTATATTATATGTAGCTAAACATGTAATAGAGCTTTCAAATTGTCGACATGCCTTAAAAAACAACCTAAGTAAAAGCCAACAAAAATAAAAGAAAAATCAAAATTAACCCCTCGACGATAAAAAGACACAAAAGTATTTAATATTAACAAAAATAAATAATTTTATTTTCAATAATATTTAATAAACATACTTTAAGAGTATATAACCATTGATGTGAGTTTTGTTCGACTACAACATACAGAATCAAACACTCAGTATTTTGAGATGGAACACCAAATCTCTAACTATCTCTTCAATAAGGTCACTTCTCATGCTAAGCTTGCAAAGTAAGATCATGAAATGACTTACAGGTTTCTTCTATCGTGAACAATCGTTCAGTTGAAATGATGTGATTTGATGGAATCACTAAAGGGACTTACGTTGTTTCTCAAGATTTGACAACTGCTTGCACCTATGAAGATTTGGCTTCACAATGTGCAATGAAAATATAGTTTGATTTTCCAATTCCCCTCCAACTTAAAATTAAACTTAACTTCTATTGCTACTCCTAACTATGAATGCAAGGAAGTATGGATGACTTGGACTCTCCTAGATGTGGTTTTATTAGCGACTTCCACCCACCTAGTGCAAGCTTCTAAGGTATACTTAAAGATTTTCAGATCAATATTTCCTCTTCAATCCCATCAAATGGATGCAAACTAAAGATTAGATATCAATTGAAGTTAAGTACTTCTAATCACTAGCTTACCACACAAGGCAGACTTACAATCAGCAAGAGGCTAGTGACCTAGTTTTGTTCAAGTCAAACAAGTAAACATCCACAATTTCTTTCATTCAACTAAGCTGCTTCTAAACAACATGAAATGAAATCTATTCCAAGTAAGGATTGAAGAAATCATGCAACACTTCAAAGCAATATTCAGTAATCCACCATGAAGACCAACAATGAATTATCAATCACTTTGATAGCATTATAGCAACAATTTGAACAAATCTCTCGCTTAGCTAGTCTAATCTAATCTAGCTCTCCTCTAAAGAATCTACCATCTAATGAGTTACAAATGAGAAGGCCTTGGCCTTTTACAGGTGTTCAATTACAACAAAGGGCCAAGATCGACTCAAGATCAAGGGCCAAGAGATTGAATCTAATTTATTTTCTTTATCCAAGAAGAAAAGGAAATGATTACTACCTTTGCCTCTATTGCTAAGTAAGAAACTAGGGTTGTCGCTCTATCAACCAATTACATGAAGGCACCACCCAGTGGGCCAATAAGAAAATTACAAAGCTTTTGAGAGCCAATGAGAAAATTGTACGCTTGGCATAATATGATTGAATGTCTTTGAGCATGTGTGACTAGAATTTTCTAATTGGCAGAAGACAAGTGGGCGCCACCTCAGCGTCCTCATCCTATAGACTTGATCAATCCTTTGGGGATGAGAAAATATCTCTTGATACTCAATATTATCAAGCCTTCAATTGTGATGGTATATTCCCAAATTGCTTCATCTTCTCAAACATTCTTCATCTTTCTTGGAATTTTCTCATTGCTATGGCTTGAACTTGCACTTGCAAACTTGAATCTTGACTTGAATTTGTCCTTTGATAACCTTGATGTTGAATCGCCTTCTCACTTGAAGTCCTTGAGCATCCTTCATATTTGAAATCTTGAGTTTGTCGTTGAGGCATCCACTTGAAGTCCTGAATATCTCCCCGCTCTCCAAGCCTCTCCCCTCAATAATTTTCCTTGCAAAACAAGACAGGAAGTATCAAATTCACCAGATGGTAGGAGATAAACAAAATGAAAGAAATCTTAAAGCTTTCGTGAACTGAAATCATATTAACATCAAGCAAAAATGGATTTTTTCAAGTTTTAAAGAAAACTACTCTTTCCTCCCACAAATCTTGAAATGAAATTTTGTGAAAATCTGGAAAAATACATGGATTTTACAATACAATACCCAGATTTTAGTCCACTTTTACCACCTTTTACTCTCGATTTTGAAGGAAATCTGCCTTGATTAGCCCAGAACTATTGCTTTTCAAAAGATTTTGTCTTTCCTTATGTTGATCTGCTGCTGCTATGGAGAAAATTGTCTCTAATCCAAAGGAGATTCCGCTGCTAATCAAATGATGCATTTCGCTGCTCTAATCTATCCTTAGATAACTCACTTCATCCTATGATAGCTCGCTGCCCCCTTTTGAAGAATTTTCTGCCTTCAAAGAATGAAAATCGCTGCCCATTTAGGAGAGTTCGCTGCCTTTAAGAGCAGAGGTAATTTTGTTCAAATATGACGTGAAAATGAATAAATCTTGCCCCTTATATACAGGCGACTAAAGGCTGGAAAGGACATGTCAAATAGAGGGCCGACTTGGCCATTTTGGGCCAATAAAAATGATATAATTTAAATTATGTTTCCTGCCCTCTAGGCCGACCTGACTTGGGGAAAAATCATTAAGTTTAATTTACTTCTTTTCAGCACAAAATCACCATTTTTTCCTTGCCTTAAAATCTGAGATTAAAAATTGAGTTGTGGGGCTCTTGCTCACGAAATTCTCCAAAGCACAGATTTTTAATTTAGAGGAAAATCTTGGGCGGAATTTCTTTTCGCCATGATACTTCTTGGCTTCTCATTACTCCTTTTCATTCAATTCCTTCACATTCCACCTCCATTTTTCAGTCACTTAACAACTTGGGTGCTTGCCATCATAGAGGAAACTGATTTTCAATGGCGGAGATTTCCGATTTTGAGGAATTATCATGGGCGGAATTCCTCTGATTAGAGGAATTCCGACCAGACCTCATGCTCTTATTCTTGCCTCTAAAATCTGCCTCTTAGCTTCGCCATTTCATGATTTTGATCATCAATTTTTTGTTCCCACAACTTAGGTGTTTAACTTCATCAAATTTTGGTATCTCTTCTTGGGCGGAGGTTTCAAGATTAGAGGAATTTCCTAGGGCGGAATTCCTGGGATGAGAGGAATTCCGCCATCCTTAGCAATGTTCAAAACTCTCAATTTTGCTTTCAAAATTTCATCATTTTGATCCTTTGATCCTAAATTTTCTATCCTCACTGCTTGAGTGCTTGCCTCCATCAAGATTTTGATGTTTCATAAGGGCGGAGATTTTAGAAACAGAGGAATTTCATGGGGCAGAATTCCTGGGCTGAGAGGAATTCTACCAACTCTTGCTCTCTTCATCCAGACTTAGTCGATTTTTAGCTCAGGAGGCGAGAGGATTTATATAATATAACATTTAAGTATAAATTACTTTAAGTTATATTTTATATAAATATTGTCAAGATCTTTGAGATAGGTTTCAGCTTCATAGGAGTAAAAACATAAATTCTAGAATTTGGGAGTTTTCAAAAAATTCCGGACTTCGCCAAATTTCAAGATTCAACATGCCTTCAACAGTGTTACCTCCCACAACCTTTCCTGACTTTCTAAGGTCAAATTGAGACTGGAACAAGGGTTTTCAAAAGGTTCTGATTCATTTCATCACAAATCCCTTGATTTCAATCTCACCTCCTTGACTAGCTTACCCCATCTTTCACGTATATCCCTGATAGACTTGACTACCCCAGCAGGCCAAAGTTGCCCAAACTCATCTCTTCGACTTGGAGACTTGAAAATTGCTACCAACTAAGACCACTTAAGACCACCTAAGAGCACTACAGCTACTGCTAAAGCAAAAAGAGGGGGTCCCCATTTGCAATGGGGTGATGGTGTGAAAACCTCACAACGATAACCAGACTTTCGATTAAATTTCGTGGGGTCATCATTAATTTTAATAAAACGAAATTAATGACAATAACACTCATTTGAAGGATTAATACAATTCATGGATGTCTCTGGGAGTGGAGTTTTTTTTTCCCGCAAGCCTTTTTCCACATAATTCTTCAGTTATGATTTGCATATATTTTTTGTAATCGTTTTCTTATTCATTTGTGATTTATCACTATCTATTTACTAGGATGCTTAAAATATTCAGCACATTTTCACTATAAAGTTTTATCCTATTTTCTGCAGTCCGCACCTTGTCCTTTATAAACACTTTTGCCATCTATTCTCCGTCATTTCTCGCTGCCACTGTTGCTTTGCCACCATTCTCACTCCAAAAACCAATGCTTTCACTATTTTTTTTTAAGTTTGAAAAATGTTGAGTTTTGGCATGGAAAGCTTCAATTTGGTTGTTTGGGAAGCACACCCTAGCTGTCCTATGCATGCTCTTTCTCTCATTCAATCCAAAAATGAGTCTAATTTGGGGCAAATCCAGTAACATAGCTTACATTTCTAAAGTATATTACATCCAAGATATTTCCCCTACCACTCAAATAAAAATTTGCCACTTCCCTTGACATATTTTATGTTCTTTGAACTTTCTAAAACTGATCATACTGACAAGCTATATTTATTAATGCCAACTCATACCCCAAATGAGGAATCCAAAAAGCATTTCTTGTACATCATATTTTGATCATATCTATGTTTGATAGAAACTAGTTGGCCAACATGGAAGGAGTCTAATCTCATTGACGAAAACACTCTTGTGGTAGCCTCCTTTGAGGTTGCAGAAATTTCATTGTGTTTTGAGTGTCAATGGTACATCCAAATGTAGAGAGCGGCAAGCCTTCACTGGAAGCCAAGAAGAAATACATCAATTGGTAAGGCCTCCTAAATAGTATTGATGAGTATAAGCGGAAATTAATCAAACTTGCATATTGGAGAACAAATATGATGTACTTGTGGTTAAAGTTGAAATTTTTTAGGTCATGTTGCTTTACAAAAAGCAAGAGAAGTTAAAGGAAAGAAAGAAAAATATATTTTTCCAAGAGTGACCAAAATAGTTAAATATGACTTGAAATTACATCCATTTTAGTTTTCAAAAACTCCAAAAACTGATACAAGATAAAGTAATCTAAATTCCTTACCTAGAGAGTCTTACCAAGGACTTGCCTATAATTGGGCAAATTATCCTGCAAAGTTGCAAACTAATGTGAGCTTTTCTTTGTAGGGAGTATTGGGGGGTTTTATATGAGCCACACATGCCATTCCATGTAATTTGATGTAATTTACTAAGATACAATCACTTTTCTAGGCATTGTCACTCCATATTCCTTCTACGATCAGAAATGAGGTCAACTCTCCTTTGGTAGAAACTCATTAGATATAGAATGCCCAATAAAATGGTAAAACCACTTCTTATAAAGGCTAGAAGAAGTGGCCTAAGTATTGAGGCTAAGATACTGATTTGGTGCTAGTTCCAATTAAGGTTTGCTAGTTTAGTTTGCAGATTTGGCCAGAAAACATTTTGGGGCTGGATTTGTTTTGATGCAAAGGCATAACAAAATCATAAATATATACATTTTTATAACCTGAAATCAAGAATATTAGATGTCATATACACATTTCCTAATATTTTTAATGTATAATAATATTTATTAGTTAATATCAAATATTATAATATAATAATAAAATTATAAAGAAAGTTAATAGTTATATATATATTATTAATTTTAAAAATTAATAGACGTACAAAACTATCAAAATTTTATTATTAATAGTAATGCTAATAATTTGTTTAATTTAATTACATAATTTTTTACAATTAATAATAATTAATAAATACTATTAACATAACAAATATTACAAAAGAAGGGCTTGACCCACATTCTCTCTATCATTCATATAAAAGACTTCCCTCTCTAGAGATGCAAGCCACTGGATCAATGCTTCTGGAAGAATGGATTGGGGTGGAGAGTGGACAGAAAGATGCTCCCGTTATAGAAAAGTTGTTTTCTAATAAGATAAGATTCATGTTAGAGAATTAGCTATGAAATATCTATGTTCATTACAGATCAGGTTGATATAAGTGTGCATTGAAACTCTACAAGTAGAAGAGCTAGTGCAAGAAAATAAGGTGAATTAATCCCTTGCAGAAACAGTTAAGCACAAAGAAGTGGAAAGAATAAGTAAAAAGCATGGCTCATAAAGAAGGAAGAGAGATTCATAAAGTTAGAAGACGATATTGAAAACATCTCCGACCCTATGGAGAATCTTGATAGATTGAAGAACATCATACAGGTTCTCAGGGGAAGAAGGATCTCAAAGTAAAACAAGAGCAGAGAAAAGAGCATCCTCAAGTCTATGAGAAGGGGAATCCCTATGCCAACTGAGCACCCCCAACAAAACGGTCATTAAAGGCAGTAGCCAAGATATAGATTTAACCATATGTAGGTAATATAAATGCTAAAAGAATTAATCACTAGTTGGCCAAACTTGTAATTTATGACAGTTTTCATGTTATTAGTGCAAAACAACAACAAAAATTGCAAGTTTGAAATTGGCTAGTTATGCACACACTAGACTTGAGAGTTATGTTCATTCTTTGGCTTTAAAGAAACTAGCCCCAATTTCTATGTTGGATTAATTTGAAAAATTGATTATGAAAGCAATGCTTTGTAATTGTCATGAAGAGAAAAGGTCTACTAATGGACAATATTTTCAGCAAAGAAAAGGCCAAAATCTGCAGGAATATGCAAGCACATTATAAAAGATGGCCATCCAAATGGCTAAAGACTTGCCAGATTATGACATCAAAATTAAGTAATAGATAATTATATGGTCATCAATGGAACTCCGTGTTGCTATCCAAGCCAAAAGATGTGGGTGAGGCATGTGCTCCAGTTCATCATTTAGAGATGGAAAAAAGAACTGGCCCTCATCCTCTTCTTATGCACAAAAATACAAAAGTGATTCTTAGCCAAAAGGGGAAGGTAAACAGAAAGCTAAGCTTAACACCACTACTATTTTTACAAAGAGGGAACAAAAGAACATTGTAGGAATTGTGATGCTGACGGTCATACAGACAAAAAATGCTAAATTTTTTATCTGAAATTGTGTCCTTACAAGATCAAAAGAAGAACGCCCTGCTTTACTTTGAGGGGAAGGAAATAGCAAGCAGCTCCAGGTGGGTGAGAGGATTGTTTACGCTTCCATCCAAAGAGGTGTGCTTGAGTAGCAATGAAGTTCATCATAAGGTGAACTTATCAAACTCTTTCATATCAAGATTCAAATTAAGAAGCCAAAAGTTAATGCTTTTTCCTATTCTTGTTCCTAAAAAAGTTTGATTTCTAAAGAGTTGAAACACAAGCTTGAGTTGGTTATATTATGACAATTCTAATTGTTATACACTAGAATGGATAAAGGTTATAGATTGAAGTTACCGAACAATGAAAAGTTTAGCAAAAATGAAAGATTCATTGTTGAGATTGTGATAGATGTGTTCCTCTTATTGTGTGTTGTGTAGTATTTTACAGCCCTTATACATATGTGAGAGATGCAATTTTCATGAGAAAAGTCAATAATTACTGCTTGTTCAAATATGGGGAAAGATAATGATCCATGCATATCAAGTTAAATCAAGGATTTTCTTATAAGTGCCAATCACGGAAAAAAGATTGATTAATGATAGTGGGAAACTTGCTTTGCTTGTTATAAGAGGTGTATGATAATGAGACAGTTGAGTGCAAAGCTTCTTCTAGCATCTCTACCAAGAAAGAACAAAAGAAAATTAAGTACATATTAAAAAATTCTAGGGAAGCTTTCCAAAAGCCCAAGGGTATGCCTCCTATGAGAGTAGTGGAACATGAAATCCAGTTGCTATTGTATTTTCTTCTTCCCAACTATCAAATTCCTACAAGATTGTCCTCTCCTTAAAATTGCTATTTATTGGCAATCATTGATGGAAGCACATGAGAGAGAGAAGCCAATAAAATATTAGCTAGATCCACAAACCTTCCCTTTCCTCAAGGCCATTCTCTAAAATTGTTGATGTTTGGCTTGGTTCCATAAAACTTCCCAACAAGAGAAGACTCAGACCTTGAAGAGGTCTTCTCTGTTGGACAACCAGATTAGTCATTGATGTCAAAACACAATATGCAGATATCAAACAGATTCATTGGATATCAAACAGATCATATCACAAATCAAACAGATTCAGAAGTGCAGATATCAAACAGATTCATTGGCACAAGTGTAATCACAGATAAGTATCAAATGCATATATAAAACGGTGAAGGGCTGTTCAGATTATGTACTTTTCGAGTATACAACTCAGAAAGAAGTCACTAAATCTCCAAGCACGGTGAGAAATCATAGTGGGCAGTTTAATCCATGTGGTGGAGTTTGTCGTCAGAAAATATAAACTGAGCATTTACAGGATGCTTGTATTCTGTCCAGACTGGAGCATGACCATTTTGCTTTGGTGAATATTTATTGGGAGTTGCCATTTGTCTTTGCATTAAGAGTGTGTGATATAGACTCATTTCTGACAGGCGTTGTTAATGTTTGCAGGAGTATAAATTTTGCCGTCTTCAGCCTGTTGGATGCGGTTGGGGTCTGAAGTTCTTCATTGAATAAATTCTGGAAACTGTACCATTTGTGTGTCATGATCATTCCCAGAAGAAACCGTTAACACACTGGAGCCGTTATAGAATTCTGTGGTCGATCGTGGTTAAATCTGCATAATGAATATCTGCATAGTGTTGGGTTAATACATTGCTGTCTGCGTATATTAATTTATTTTGATCAGTTTCAGTTTTGGTTTTTATAGTCAAAACCGATTCAACTGTTTTCAGATTAATTTGCAATCTTTGTCTTGATTAATGACTGTCGACTTGGCATTGCCTCTTCAGCGTTGGAAGTGTTGTTAACGTTTGTTATTTGAAACTTTCAACTATCCTTCAGTTGTAACCGAAGGTAGTTGCAACTATTTTGTAACTGTTTATACAGTTAAAACTTCTCTCCAACTTGCTGATAGGAGGTGTTATATACATGTGTGAGAATCGCTGGACAGGGATGTAGTCTGAAAACTTAATGAGGGAATGGTAAATAATAAATATACATAAATGAGTAAGGGATGTTTTGACAGAAATTGTGAAAGCATTAAGTGTGTGTGCTATTGATTGTAAAAGCAATATGTTTGTATAAACTATAAAGGAGCAAAGGGTTTTGATTACAAAGACAACTTGTAGTGACAAACTAATGACTGTGTTGTGATTCAGACGATCAGGCGATCAGGTATTATAGTGGCAGTTTGCGGTCTTTATTTACAGATTATTATTCTTATGACTGTGCATTCTCTAGAAGCTTATATACACATCTCATCTCTGGTGACATAACAGTGGCAGTTTACATTCTCAGATTCCTATCTTTATGACAGTTGACAATACTTTATTTGGAGAAGTTTTACTTCCAGATCACTGTTGTTCAGATGCGCAGCATTACACAGCATATTTGAGAATTGTTGCTAATCAAATTGCTAAAAGTCGTTTCATTGTTATAAAGTGTAGTATTTCTGAAATTGAAATCAGTGAAATTTGTAATTACATTCTTGGAGTTGGTGCTTTAGGAATGCTGAGTTGGTGCTCAGAAATTGTGTTTTGAGAAGTTGGTGCTTTGGTAAGGGATTTGGTGATCCCAAAGATTGTAAACTCTTTAATTGTGAAGCTGGATTAGGACAGTAGATCCTAGCAGCATTTCTCACCATGGTTTTCCCCATCTAGGGTTTCCATGCAAAATCTTGTGCATTGTATCTTTGTGTGGTTGCATTGCTCTCTTGTTTCAGTTACAATTACTTTCAGTTTTCATATTGAAGATTGACAAGTTTCATCGAAGGGTTAAATTGATTAAAAGTTAAAAAAAATTATCTACTACTGATTCACCCCCCACACCCCCCCTCCTCCTGCCACCTCTCAGTAGTAGAATTGTGTTCTGCATTCTAAACAAGTGAATAGAGAATCTACAACAAAGGGGTTCCCACCATCCCCTATCAACAATAAAGGAGAAGCCTTAGAGGGGCTTTGTGTACCTTTCCCAACTTCAACCCATGGTTTTGAAGCAGCCAATGACTCCACAACAAAGGAAGGAATCCAAGGAACCGACCTCCTCACTCAAAACAACACACACCTTGGCCACAAGACTAGTAGAAGCTAGAAATGCCCTATCACCACCCAAATGCAATCCATCCGCAATAGCATGGGACACTTTTGGTGAAGAGCAAGCGAGGGTGATAAACCCTCGTTTCAATCCCTCAATGGTCCCTTGTCTACAACATAAAGATGAATGATAGCCAAGGGACCATTAAGGGATTGAAACTTTGCACAATTGGGCCCTCGTTTCAATCGAGCCTGCAAATTTCCTAGGGCTCCCACTTGCCTTCTTGCTCCTACCTCCACTCACCCTCATTTCAAAAAATTTGTGTAGGTAATATTTGTCATGTTCATAATATTTATTAATTATTATTAGTAATAATAAATTATTGGTGTTAAAGAGTGGCTCTTGGATCTACAATGGAGATTTCTTATGCATAAAACCATGGTTCCCATCCTTCGACCCATGCATTGAGACTTTCTCTCCCGCTTCCCTTGGGTAATGACTTAGGTAAGTACCACTGCACTTCAAAAAAACCATATATTATGAAAGTTTCACTTGTGCACGTTTATGTGTGGAAATGGACCTATAAAGCTCTTTTTGCAAAGATCTTTTTGTAGCTGGGTAATAGATGTTGAAGACAACTAGTAGATTATGAAAAAATTGTTTTTAGGAGAAGGAAATGTTTCTCTGCAGATCACCCTACCTCTCTATGCCAAAAGATGCAAGCTAATGAGCAAGTCTCTCATGCCTCATATGGTCGGCCCACCTAGTGGATTGCGCAAATCCACAATATTATGTTATTCTTCTATGTGCTCAAAAAGAGATGCTCCTCTCAAGCTCTTCTGCAAGGCATGCCAAAGTCAAACTCTCCCCCTTCTCCCGACTTGCATGACCCAACTATTGGGGTAAGGTATGATATTTCTAATGTTGGAGATTTATCAGAGGGCCTCAGCAATCTTATCAAAAAAAGAAAACACTAAGAATATATATATTTGTAAGGACTCTTCAATGGAATCGGATTATTCAAGGAAAGTTTTTCCTAGACGTGAGGAAGACAACTTTAAAGAGAAAATATATCAAAACCTTGTGACAAATCCTCATAAGATCTTGAATGGACAAAAGTAAAGAGGAACAAGTCTTCCCCAACAAAAAATCTAGCATCAAACAAAGTTGAGATCATCAACGAAAGGGAAAAATCTCGAAGAAACCTGCAAAATTGATGCACCCCTGTTAAAGGGTTGATGCGAATATATGCTGTTATTTAAGTTTATTATTTATAGGAGTGGACCCCATCTCCACATTTTACCAAGAATAATAATAATAAAATATTATTAGGTATGAATGTTAATTAATTTAAAAAAATTAATATCTCTATATTATATTTATTAATATTGAAAATTTATTATTATGTTATAATATGACATACTAACTTATAAATATTACTATACATTTAAAATATTAGGAAATATGTATATTATGTCTAATATTCTTAATTTTAGGCTGTAAATAATGTAAATATGTAATATGTATATATTTATGAGTTTATGTGCTATTGTACCATCAAACCCAACCTCAATTTTTTTTAAGCCGAATCTGAGAACTGAACTAGCAAACCTAAACCTGAATCAATGCCAAGATCGGTAACTTGAGCTGTAGGGGTTGTCCAATTGCAAGGAGTTGAGAAATAGGAGCGCCGTATAATGGAGAAAAAATCATTATCCATGAAGATGACAAGCACTCCAGTATTTGCAAGCACAATAAAAAAATGTAACAAACAAAGAATTACAAATCGAGGGATCTCTTGCAACAATTGATCTTGGTTATCAATTAAGAAAAAACTATCACTAACAAGCTGACTAATATTAGACCACTTTCAACTCCAAGATTGGGCACTTCAACTCAGCCTGAGCCATTTGCCTGTGAGGCATATGGTGACGAATATGAACATGATGAAGGTTTTGGAGAAGCATGTCAGCATCTACAAAGAGCAAAAGTGGAAAGTTTGAGCGTAGGAAGACAACTATCTTCAAGAGAGTATGATCTACATGTTTGGGCAACTTGGAATGCCTAAAAAGAAAGAGTTCAGTTAGTGAGAAAGGCCCATGCTTTGAAGATTATTGGTTGCTTTAGTTTACCAAAGAACTTGGCACATTTGCAGAGGTATGTGTATGCAAAATGAACAAGCCCACTAATAGAAAGATGGGATTGTATATCCCATGCTTGGTTCCTTCTCTGGCATGGGAAAGTGTTTCCATGGATTTTATAAGAAGTTTGCTTTATAAAAAGAGAGGCAAGATTATTTGTTTGTTGTTGTAGACTGATTTAACTAAATGTGCGTGCCCATCCCCTGAAGGAAGATTATTTTAGGGTACTGATGCAGCTGATTTATTTTTTGCTAATGTTAGGATTCATTTTGGTTTAACTAATTTAATCATTTCAAATAGCTTCTAGAAGTTTTCCCTAATTTATACCCTACAAACACCATTGCAACAACTAGGGTTAGAGAGGTGTCTTACCACGTAAGATATTTCGTCCATTGTGCTTTGAATATAAATGCTGCAATCATCAAATAAGGGACAAGTGCATATATATATACAAACTAACTATATTGTTAGTGTAATATAATCTGCCTTAAGCTTTACAAATTGATAATACAAAGAGATGTACAGTTTTAACCGAGAGATTAGGTCACAATATAAAGCATATTCAGGTTTATGAAAGAAACATACTTATAGAACTTAACTTTCATGACCTTAACCATAATGAGGAATGTGATAAGGAAGACATGATGAGGTGCCCTCTTTGTCTCTGCCCTAGGCCCAAGAGTGGAAACTCCATCCCCCTTGGCCCCATGCTTCATGGGGTTGGCATACTTAGCAGAACCTTTACATCGTTCCCCACCATCACTCTATCTTACTCACCTCATATGGTCAACTTCAAGGATCCTTTTCTTAGCTATCACAATAATTCTCCCATATGAGTTGGTGGAAGTATTACAATAGGGTGCCCTTAACTCAACCCTAAACCCAAGAGCGGAATCTCTCATCCCTCTTGGCCTCATGCTTCATGAGGTGGTGTACCTAGTGAGGCCTCACCGTTCCCCCTTATTGCAATTACTTTCCAAGACATGATGAGGTGCCCTCATTGTCTCTGCCCTAGGCCCAAGAGCTGAAAATCCGTCCCCCTTGGCCCCATGCTTCATGGGGTTGGGATACCTAGCAGAACCTTTACACCATTTCCCTCCATCACTCTATCCTACTCACCTCATATGGTCAAGGATCCTTTCTTAGCTATCACAATAATTCTCCCATATGAGTTGGTGGAAGGAGTACAGTAGGGTTCCCTTAACTCAACCCTAAACCCAAGAGCGGAAACTCTCATCCCTCTTGGCCTCATGCTTCATGAGGTGGTGTACCTAGTGAGGCCTCACCGTTCCCCCTTATTGCAATTATTTTTCATCCTATATGGTTAATTATTGTAGACAGATGACATTGATAATTATATTGACAAATATGCTTTTACATCATATAAATATATATCGTAAAATGAAGTATACAAAGTCTGATCCCCATTTATGTAATTAACATAGATCTGATTTAAGGCAACAGTATGCAGTTATTTCAGCTAAAATCTGTACGCCTAAGTTTCAGAATTAAACAGACATGGATAAACTTGCAGTGATGTATCTACATAGGGAATCGTTCATACCAGATGTGTCTGAATATGTTTCAATAAGTGTATTAATATAGATGCTGGATATAAGACTGTGCTGAAGTAAGTCTTCCTCTTATCAATGCTTTTCTATCTTCCTTATTCGCTCCTTGCTGAAGTGAGATTGGCATCTTTTGAAGTTCAAATAGTCACACATCTTCTAGATTGGTCTCTTCATAACAAGTGTTTGTTATCGATTAGCATCTATTTATCGCTGCCTTCTTACCTTTTCAAAATCGGTGTCTGATTTTTATAATCACTGTCAATTAATTCATATTGTACCTCTTCAGAAACAAATTGGTTTTGATTAACATAGTTGCTGGCTAACTTTTAATCTTTTGTAATTGTCGGTGCTTAATGATAGCGATTGCTGTTATTGACGTTGCATATTAGTCATAGCTTGACTAATTCTTGCCAAACCACTAATATTAATCTCTGTTGGGTCCTTCCAAGACAGCAGAAATAGTCAATTCATCTTTACTAGTCTACTCAATATTATCAATCTAAGTTTAACTCCTTTGATTCACATCCCATTGTTTAATTGATTTCCTTAATAATCCTTAATGGCCACATCTAACACTTATCAAGTCATCGACCTTTCCTCACACGATCACGTCATGGAAGTCAAACTTCTTATGTTTGATGGTATCGACTGTTGCATTTGATCCTAGTAATACATCTCAAGGAAATATGGCGATGGAAGTCCATGTGCCAAAGAATAAGACAATTATCATATCTGAAGATTGTTTACCGTCACGGGTAACTTAATAATGCATAGACATAGTACAGGAAATATAATAAACACAGAATATATCATAGAATAATAAATACTTTCATTAATCATTCCAGTCAAGTGATTACAACATTGTC
>MU226157.1:309378-337119 GCA_018584345.1 Thuja plicata | reverse complement strand
CTATTTTTGTTCAGTTGATTGGGCATGAATTCTTTGCTCCCTTCGGGCAATAATCAACACATCAATTTATTTTATTTTTTCCTTCCCGAGTACGTCTAGGCAGCGGCGCCAAATGTTTACCGTCACGGGTAACTTAGTAATGCATAGACATAGTACAGGAAATATAATAAACACAGAATATATCATAGAATAATAAATACTTTCATTAATCATTCCAGTCAAGTGATTACAACATTGTCCGTGCATACATCCTTGATTCTTTACCCGCAGGTAATACAAGTATATAAAGGTCCGAAGGGACGCGACGGTTCACAACCGTGCGCAACTCCCTAACCTCCGGACGCTAACTAATTCCACCCGAAACATAATTACATATTATCCCGACAACAAAGATTGCTAGCAATTAGCGGTAGAAGTATGAAGGGGGATTTCTGGATGAATGCTCAATTAGTCCTTCCTTTAAATCCCTCGATGATTCCTCTGGATAACGGTAAATCATTCACACCCCTCCAAATAAGACAATTAGATGCCAATAAAAATAATATTATTTCTCTTCAAGGAATAGCTCATGATAAAATACTCTTACAATTTTGCCTCTCCCGAAGATTTGTAACTTGTAATCATATTGTATTATTTTTATATTTTAATTTTAATATTATCATTTATTTATATTGTAATTATATTATTTATTTATTTATTTTTATGTTTTATTATTATTATTTATTTATTAAATCAAGTGGACATTACAAATAGGTATTTAATATTCTTCGGTGAATTTTTTAACACAAAGTGAGAGAAAGAATACAAGATTGGAGAAATCAACTATTTTTCATCCTCAAACAGATGATCAAATCAAAGCAGTCAATAGGATGTTGGTGCCACCCTTGAGGGCATATAATAGGAAGCATCCTAAGACTTAGGACAAAAATTTAAGAAGTATTTGGCCCTCATACAATATGGTAAATTATTCTTCTACTAATATTTCTGCTTTGGAAACATGTTTTGCTGCTAATGTTTCTACTCTCTCCCTTTGATATTGTGACAGCACTGCCACAAATGAAACAAGAGAGTATATTTAGAGACCCATCAAGCTGAAAGTTTCACGAAAATATAAGACATACATTTCCAAGTGCAAGAGTGGTTGAACAAGTCTTAAGCTAAGCGTAAAGCAAGATGTAATCAACACAAAGTTGGCAGAAATTCCATGGTATGACTTTACTAAAGCAAATAAACCAAAACCACTTGAGTACAGTCTGTTAGAGATTCTTGAACAAGTGGCCAATAATGCTTTCAGACTAGACTTTCTTTCATACGTGAAGCTATACTCAGTTGTTAATGTTATAAATTTCCATCTCTGAGCCTTCTCTTCAAGATCAACATTTTTTGCTGTTTCCTTCATTGAAGACCATGCAAATAATGTTCAAGAAGAGTTGGACAGGAATATCATTTTAGAGAAGAACACGAGAACATCAACGAGAGGAGATCATTCGTGCAGATCTTGATAAGGTTGAGGGTGAAATTTTGACATAAAACTAGGATTCATACCATATAGTGGTTCACTCTTTTCTTGATGATTCTCCTTTCGATACAAGTTTTGTTACTTAGTTCCTAGTCCTTTTGATGTTGTGATTAGTCAGTCACAAAGGAAGCAGGAAAGGGCATATTTGGAGATTTGACAAACTAAAGTTTCATCGAGAAGATACAACAGAAATCCCTCCAATGCAACAGAGGTTAAAAGAATATCAAGCTAAGAATACAGTAAGACATGATCAATACACAGTTGATCACAAATTCCAAGGTGGAGGCAAGGGGCAACTTTATTTAAGCAAGGAAAGACTCCATAGCTAAGAAGCTAAAACCACTTATGTATGATCCAATGGAGAATCTTGAAAAAATGGGCAAAAATGCTTTCAATTTGACTGGCCTCCTCACCTGAAGTTACAGTCAATTATTGATGTTCAAAACTTCCCTCTTTCAGCCTTCTATACAAGATGAAAGACTTTTGTTTTCTTCATAGAAAACCTTGTGCCCAACCCACAAATAAATTGGATGATGATTTTGTTTTGCAAAAGAAATAAAAACACCTCTGCTCGCATAGCTTGAGGTAGTAGGTACCAACATTGCAGCAAAAGACAAAGGTAAGCAAATCATGGAGAAAAAACAAAATGCCATCATGGGTACCACAAACACCTCTACTCCCCTTTTAGACATTGAGAAAGTAGAAAGATTTACTCTTAGATGTGGATCAATGGATAGCTAGTGACTTCATAGTTGACAACAAAAGTTAGATGAGCTTAATTCATCCTAAAGTGGTTTGGAGATTGAACTTGCCACTCATGCCTCATCCACAACCATACTCCATTGGATGCTTCAATGCAGACCCTAACAAACAAATCACTCGGTAATGTTAATTAGAGTAAAAGATCAAGCCTTTTCAAGATACGGCTTTTGCAACCTCAAACCATAAGAGGTATGTGGTGTTTTACTTGGCCACTATATATTTATCATTGGCATGCAGTATATGAGGCAAATCCAAGAAATTTAGCCATAAAAGTTGGTGATGAGAAATACTACATACTAGTAGTAGTACCCAAACTTTCACTCATCAATGCCAAGCTGTGTAAGTAGATATTCTTGAATCCCTATCATAACATAAATCTTTCAAACAAATAACTTAATTGAAATCTCTTTGATTGAGTTGTCAAATAGCCATTAACCATGGCCTTGAATTAGTTGGGTTCAATTCAACAAAGCCACTAGTCTTATTCACTAGTCAAAAGGATGGTAATGCAGCTCTAAACACTTTTCGTACTCCTAGAAAAGAGATTTAGCAGATAAATAGTGTTTGTACAAAAGACACAGACATGACGCAAGTTTTAGCAAGCCCAAGGTGATTCAAACACCTACAGACCAAAGGCAGCAGAAAAATCATGCATAATTGACAGGTGTGTTTGGATTCAAACTCATCAAGAAGGTTCTTTCCAGCCAAACCCATCTTGCACAAATAAGGCATATGAGTGGGTTTGCATGAGCCATAGCCGTGTGGAAGACACAAAATAATATACTCAAATGGATCAAAGGAGGCTTGAACGTATGGAATTTCATCCTCTAAGTCTAGAAAGTTAATATTGTTTAGACTGTGTTTGGTCATTCCATGGATCGTGTATATGTAACCTTTGAGGTTCATGTGATGCTTCTAAGACGAATGTTTTGGGAGTTGTATTTATTAGTGCAATCTAGGAGAGTGTTTAAGAAAGTTGCAAAGCAAAATAAAGAGATTGTGACAAGATAAGGCACAGCCATACTCTTCTAGAGTTCTCTCACATTGACTTTCTCTAGGATGAACCCTGTGTTTAACTTCAATTTTCTTTGTGGTTCAGATCTTTACTTATTTATTTCCATTCATGCAACTACATAAACAATTCGCAGCACTCATTATATTGGGGAGCTTTATCATCATGATTTCGCTTGTTCAAGTCCAATGGAAATTGTCGCATGTTGGTTACAATTAGATTTCCCTTGTTCAAGCCCAGCAAACCATGGTCTAGAGGTAAGGCAGAGTAATTCCAAGATAATCGGACCCCACTAGACATACTCATTGAGTTAACCTGACCCTGACAATATGGGCCATAGCTATCCTAAGTAGTGGTCCATAGGGATGTGTCCTAGGGGTTGTAGTTACATCCCAGATGTCCAAGAGTTTTCCAAGATTGGGGATGGGGACCAAATGTCCTCTTCCCCACCTCTGCCTCTACCTATATATATATAAATTATGAAAACGCAGACTATATATTTAAATTTTATATATAGACTATTTTAATAGGTATTCCCCCGCCGTCCCCATAATCCAGGGAAAATTTTCCCATCCCTCAATCTCTGTAGCCTAAATATAAACACTAATTATAAGCTTGATAATCCATTCCATGCATTGAGCGGGTAGAATTGTTTACTAGTATACCCATGGTAACAAACAAAATGGTCTGAGACTCTATATTTAAAATAGAGTGAAATCTGCAAAATGGTGACACTAACTCCATCTTTGCAGATTTATAGTGTAGCCCAACTCTTACTAACTCTTACTGAACGAGAGCAGATTTCTTAATTTAGGTCCTTGATAGAGAGTGAGAGCATAGTAATGCGTCCTGCATTAAGATGATGCATGCCATTAAACTACACAGCAAACTGTAAAAGGATTTCAGAAACACCCATATGTAATGCTTTTGCATCCAATGTCGAAAATAGATATTATCGATTAAGTGATACCAAGCTTAAATATGCCTGATCACGTACAGATGAGCTACTAAAATTACATGATGGTGCAGATAAGGGGGAGAAATTACCAACAGATGACCCTGAAGAGTTCCACTTCCAAAACAGTAAATTGCCTTAAGATTTGGAGTATTCAGCACATTCCTCAAACCCACAGTGTTATAGTTAGGAGAAGGGTGGATGTTGTTTGAGGATTTATGATCGTTGACATATAAAATCTGGAGAGGCATCAATACCCAGGGCACTAATTCCTGGCTGCACACACAAAATCTTTGCCCAACTTTGATGCAGGTGCTGGACTCCACCCATGCCCACCTTAACTGGAAATGTCTGCACTATTTAATCAGGAAAGAAAAGATGCGAATTCAACAACCACTCATGTTCTTTCCTTCTGATAACAACAGCTAATCTTATTGAGACAACAAACAAATAGGGTCGTCTCTCTTACCCCCATTTATTGAGCAGCTTTTTTCCTTTCTGGTAAGCTTGGAGTCCGGAACCTATTCTAACTCTCGAATGACTGATAGTATATCTGTCATTGCCAAGTTCTTCAGAATATTGATTGGATAAAGGAGCCTTCTCTGTAGCATTCCTGTGTTTTTCCTCGTAATTGAATGATCTAGGCCTGCAAGAAAGCCACCAAAACTCAAATTTGTTAAGCATTCTAGCATCCACCGTACAAGAATAAATATGTAGTTTTAACCTACAATGTGTGTTTTAAACAGAGGGCCTGATACTCAGACGAGGGAGGCGCCATCCAAGATATGAAAAGCATACTGAACACCTCTTCTGAGCAACTAGTTTATCTTATCGTCGGATAGTAATACTCGGGGATCGAAGAACGCTTCATCATAAGTGGATTTATTTGTCGATTGTTCTCTAGGGGAGGGCCGCCAAACGTGCGCGGGTCGACTACGTGCTATAGTACTTGGCAGTTTGTGGGCTCGCACATGGAAGCAAAGGGAGGGGGTTAAGTTTCCTACAAAAATGTACTATTGATTAAATTTCAAAAATCAGTAACAGTTTTTTGCGAAATTCAGATCTACAAATTTTGAAATTGCAAAAAAGTTATTGTGTTTTCGTGAATTTGAAAACAAAAAAGTTTGACATTTTTTTGTCTTTGTTGTGTTTTGTCTGGAGCTTAGCCCATGCCGAAGCAAAATACCTAATATGTGTCACTTAAACGCACTGAACATTAATAGAGCAAAAAAACCACACTTAAGGGTTAAATGCATGTTTTTATATATATCAAATTATAAACTTTATGTTCCAAACGAGGCAGTTTAACAAGTTCGCCCCGATTAGACTTGAGGTCGGCATCGCTCTGACACATATTGTCATGCCTAGAACTGGGTCGTATATGCTATGCAAGTGTTGCAAACTAGAAGTTAAGGATAACCAACATATTAGGCGTGAGAGGCAGCCTAAGCCTATAACAGTTCAATCATATGTCATGTCAGTGCCACGTGGTTCTCCATGAACCCAAAATATGAAGACAACTGGCGAACGAAGTCCAACAAAACAAGTATTACTGCAGGGAAGACCACATCTGAATGACATGTATTGCCACCACCTCGTCTCATCTTCCCACCTTGCTCACATACGTACTGGTCATTTCAAGTTCAATCCTCTTGCATCGACAACAAGAACAATGTAACTTGTAAGGCCACCATTGTCAATTGAAGGGCAATCAAATCAGCAGTAAATTGGAAAAATAAATAGATGTGCAATTTGAAAGAAGATTCAAATTTCAAATTGAGAATAGTACGCACATTAATGAGGTCGGCCATAGACATATTAGGTTTTAAGCATACAAATGGATTTGAAATCGTCGCATGCAAGTCATAGTTCACACCAAGCATAGGCGTCGAAGAGGGGGAAGAAGACACTCCACTCATCGAAGAGGAGGAAGGGTTTAATAGTTTCAGGTATTTCACAGGTTTTAACAGTTAAACTTTGATCCTCCTACATATGATTACCTCGATTGTCATGTTTTAGCAGTTAACTAAAGTTGTGCATTTCATGATTTACCAGGTTTCATATTACATTGCATATGCGGAGTTCCATTTTGTCTTTCTTCGAATATCATGTATTAGTAGTTTTTATTTTTCAAACCAACATTATATGTTTGTTATGTTATGTTATGTTATGGTATGGTATGGTATGTTATGTTTATGTTGTTATTATTAGTTTTCAAACCATCTTATTTTCAGTTTCCCATTCCATGTTCTATCAATGTTTTGAGCTCCTTAAATCCATTGATTTCTATAAGTTTGTTTTCAGTTGTTATTATTAGATTTAGGATTTTCATACCCTAGTTAAGGGTATGTAAGGCATTGTAGTCACGTATATAGGGGTGTTGCAAATAACACAAGTAAGTGATTAAATAGTACAAGTGAATGGCCTTGAGTCTTGATCAATGGAGTATTCAGTTAAAGAATTTGTGAGTTTTCAGTCAAAAGTTTGTAAGGCATTGTAGTCATGTAAATAGGGGTGTTGCAAATAAATTATGTTCGATTGTGTTAATTTGAAATAAATTGGTTTTAGTAGTGTTCAAATCACATTACTTTATGTTACCCATTTCACAAATGAGTAGATATTGTTAGAATAGAAGAAACAAATATATTCCCACCAACAAAATAGTATTGTTCAAGACTCGCCACCGTCTTATAAGTGTACGGGAAACATACCACTTTTGTTCAAGTCTCGCCACCATCTTACACAAAGTTTATTTCCTTGAGAACGTGAAATAGGTTTTTTATATCACATTATGCATGATTGTCACTATTAGTGTAAATCTCACATATCACATTTCAAATTGTGAAACATTATGTAGATGATCCTACAAATAATTCACATCCAACACCCATGGACAAGTAATGATACAATTTAGGCAACAAACGTGGACCTAGCTGAGTGTTGACATCACTCACACAGATCAACGCAATCTACTACAAAATTATGAAAGTGGCAGGGCAGCCCATTCGAATGTTCATCGCACACTAGTTGGTCAGGGTGTTATTATACCCCTACTCACCATGACCTGCAGATGAAGAAATCCTAACCTAACTCGAGGAATCATTCCCTGCATCTCGTTCAACAATCCCCAACAATAAGTGGCCCGTCACCATCCCATACCCACCAATTTGAGCACCTCAAATATGGCTTCAAAACCATTCTCATATTATTGACAAATTCTTCGTGGGACCAAATCCTATTAACAATCTTATGCTCTCCACAAGCTCTTTCTACTCAAAACTATTCAAGCTCAACCTAGAATCAGGGCAAACCCATTATTTGAACAGATATTTCTTAGACAATTTTGGTCCAGAGATTCGAGAAAGCTCTGAGAATCTAACATGGCAAAAAAGGCTACGAAGAGTTGTGGATGAACAAATCCCTTCTTGGATATTTACCAAAGTGTATGTTTTACCTCACAGTCGTCTCAGTGTTGTGACACCTAACAAACCTTTCCGTGTCTACAATCAAAGGATTATTTGTAAAGTGTTTGCCCCTACAATACCACCCCACCTAGTTGATGAGGAAGGGTTCGACTATGAATCACTACCACATTAACTATTATTTGTTCTCACTATGAATCCCTACCTCATTAACTAACATATTTATGTTCATCTATTACACTTTGTCATCCCTACTATTTTCCCTATGCGACAAACTGACTTGATCACTTGCCACCAACCTCGCCTGAAAGAGATATCACATTATCTTCGGGACCATACTTCTTTTGTTCAAGCAAGCATGATTGTACAAGATGCCATGATTAGTCTATTTCAATTGTTTGTTCCTCATCTTCAAGCATAGCTCAATTTTATAGAGACGAAACAAGCAAGTAAAAAATTTATTTCCTTGATGTACCTAGTAACATACATATTGTACTCATTGCATGCAGAATTTTGGGTCAGTCACAATGAAGGTTCCACCAAAGAAGACAAGAGCATCCACAAGGTGGCCTTCCCATAAAAGAGGAGTAAGGTTCCCTCCAGATCTTGATACACCAGAACATGAAACAAATCCTCTTATTGTCATTAATTCACAATATACTCCACCAACAGTGGAAGTTATAACATGTACAAGGTCGCCCAAAGTTACAATTCCACAGAAGTTGTGGTCTTAATCTGATATGGAAGGGGCTCCTAAAGATGTAGAGAAAAATAACATGTCAGTGAGGCCTGCATTGAAGAAAAGGCGCATCCCAATAATAACATTGTCCAAATGGTTGGGTGGTATCATTACCACCTCCAAGAAAGGCCCCCGACTATACTTACAGTAGTCAAAGAAGAAGAACTGGCCGAATGGTGTAAAGAGATGGTAGATCTCGTCCATGGATTGGAAATTGTAAACTTGAGGGCATTTGTTGCTCAAATTTGCGAAGGCAGATCCAACCCTTTCAAGGAGGGGATGTCTAGAAATTCATGGTGTACTGGTTTCAAGAGGCGTCATGGAGAGATCACACTTCAGACAGCTAAAGGCCTCGATAAAGACATGACATTCAACCTCAGAGCGGCAGTGGTGTCTGTTACTATGGCACATTGTCGACAACATATGAGGCAAATCCATATGGTCCATCTCACATTTGGAATTGTGATGAGACTGGTGTCTAGGCGAGCAAAAATGGGGTGATGAGGGCACTGGCAAGAAAAGGTAGTAGGAATGTTTCATACATCATACCAAAGAGTCAAGAATGGATCTCCATTCTACGTTGTGTCAATGCTTCTAAGCAGAGCATTCCAGGCTTCTACTTGTTTAAGGGGCAGAGGTTGTTGAAGAATTACATTGTCAAATGTAAACCAGGTGCTTACATGGCAGCGCAACCACATGCGTAGAGGACAAAACAACTCTTCATGAATTGGTTACACCACTTTGTGTGATTAGTTCCAGGAGGTGTTTCCCCCACAAATAGGCACCTTCTCATTTTTTATGGCCATGGTAGCCATGTTGTTGTGATAACTATCCACGAGGCAAGGAGGCTTGGTGTTGACATGCTAACACTCCCAGCTCACACCTCACATAGATTGCAGCCCCTAGATGTGAGTCTATTTTTACCTTTCAAAACATACTTCAAGTCTGAAAGAGCATTATAGCTAGCTAAGTACCCCAATGTTGAAATTGGGCAAGCAGAACTTGCAGAGCTAGGAAAAAAATCATTGGCAAAAGCATTAATGGTTTCCAACATTATGGCAGGATTTAGGAGGATGAGAATATGGCCCCTTAGCCGCAATGCACTCAATTTGTTCATGCAGTCCGGCACTTGTTTCAAAATTAATGAAGATGATGCTTCGACAATGTAGAACATGCTTAGCTTGTCCAATGTAAACATTTCAACATAAGATGTTGCAAACAACATTGCTCAGATCCATCAAACAGACCCAAACAATGAAGGCCAACCATAATAGGACATGGACGAAGGTCATGTAGAGAACACAAAGGATAGTCTTTCTCTTCCATCACAATGAATACCAGCAACATGGGTGGTTGAGGGGGCGATGGGTCTAGGTGTTGATTTAAATGAGCAACAAGAAGAGGACAATTTGTCTTTACCATCACCACCCACCACCGACCCTATTGAAGTGGTGCATTACTATGCTGATTGCATCCCATCTGATAATGGAATTGAAGAAGATGTCAATGCAGATATCACAATATAATCAGTTAAGGGTGGCAACAAGGATGACGAAAACCTACTCTCCCAAGTTTCAGAGACCCAGGGTTCTCAACCACAATCTTCAATCAATAAATTCTTAAAACTCCCAATTCACACAGTGAACCAAAAGAAAAGTAGGGGTGGTGATGTTGGAATCTGGTTGAGCCAACAATCTCAACTGTTAACATCAAATGACTACATGAATCTTCTGATGGAGCTAGAGAAAGGGAAAATTGAGCTAGAGGAGATAAAAGTTAGGAAGAAAGAGCAGAACAAAGCAAACAAGGAAGCGTGTCTGATTGCAAAGGAAAAGAAGGATGCAGAAAAAATAATAAAGGGAAAGGAGCTCAAGGAAAAGGAGCTTCACAAAGAAGTAGAGAAGAAGGAGAAGGACGCCAAAAAGGAATGGGAGAGACAAGAAAAGGAACATGAGGTTGAAGCACTGGCTATTAAGGAGAGGGCTTTAGCATTGTCACAAAAAAGGACATATTTTAGTATATCAAATCCCTTAACTCTCCTTCCTGATATGAAACACAACATTCTGGAAGACATTATCAATATAAACATCCCTACATATTCAACAACAATGAATTGTGTAGTCAGTACACCTCCAGTGTCCTTGTCAAGTCCTGCTAGTTGCAGCCCTTCTCATAGTCTTTTGAGTAGCTCACCTAGTGCAACATCAAGTGATGAAAAGGTGGTTCCCATTTCATCTAATATAGGTGAAGCAGCCTCATGACCACCTCATTTTCCTCTCATGATGTCCTAATTGCCCTAATGATACAATTCTAAACACTACTTATATGTTTTCATTGCTATCTTCTATGTTTTTGCTCATCATTCAGAACTAGCAGATGTGATCTGCAAATATTTGATCAATGATGTTATTGTGGTAGTTTTCATTTATATCTAATTGTGTTCAATCGTGTGTTCAATTATGTTTTCTATTGTGTTCAATTCAGTGCAATTATGTTCAATTGTACTTATCTGTGCATATTGTCACCTTAATTTCATCTACGAAACCCTCAAGGTCAACTACAATCACATCCACTTCTCCACAATTCTTTCTAAGAGGACACTCTACCATTTGAAGAGCTTCATAGTGCTAAATTATGATGTAGAGTTGACCTTGCAACTATGCATGCTCAACTGCAGTATAATTTAACACTCCAAGGGTCTGGAATGATAACATGTCGATGCTCTTGTATTACCAAAGTATAGGTAATTCACAATACCAATCCAACTTAGCACGTTTGGATTCCATCTCATGCTCCCTCAATTGTTGCAATTGTTCAACTGCTCTATTTCACTGTTGTGTTGTCTTTTCATGTCTTCAAATCACCCTAACTCTATGTAATCATCACCAACATACAATCGATCTTAATTGAAGGTTATACATATCTCATAGTATCTTCCTCTAAGCTCTCTAGTCATCAAACATCAACACGATCTTCGCTGTCCAAAACAATGTTGTTATACTCTGTACTTTTGTTTCTATACTTATTCGATTTCAGAACTATATATCCAAAACTGTACTTAACTCGATCATACTATCAGATGTGTTGCCATAAATGACAACCATTAAGTGTCTCATATCACACCAAAAACATCGCTTGCCAACAATCTCTCCCTTTAGCATTGATGGCAACACTTATCAAAAAATGACCAAGTGTCCCAATACAAACTGTCTCTTTTTCTCTTCTCTTCTACTTTTTCTCATTTTTCTCTTCTTCTCCCCCTTTGACAACAATGGAAAAGGTGTATCAAAATTTACAAAAATGTAGAAATTAGTGCTTGCTCGCCAATTTTAGAACATCTTGAAAGGAATCTTCCAAGATCTTCACTTCTGCATTCCATGACTCTACCAATAATTGACTAACATGTATTAGTCCATTCAATGCATAGGATGAAGTCTCTGATGCTTTTAACTCCGCGGGTATAGAATTTGTCAATGAATCAGAAGTCTTCTCCATATCAGATTGATGAACTTCAAGAATTGATAGGTTAGGAGTGATTAGACTCTTCAAAAAACCAAATCTTGGCATTACTCTCCCTTTCTCTATATCCAAGACATTCAACTTATCCAAAATATTTGTTACCTCTCTGTCCATCTCCATTAGAGATTGTGAGGAGGTCTCACAACTATCCATCATGTTGTTCAAAGTATCCCTATCCTTTGCAATAATGCCTTCAATATTATGAATGTGTCTGATAGGGTTCATACAATAGATGTCTAACATCCTTCCATGTGTGACACAACTTTTGGACTTTGATGTAGTTGATCTTAGAATGCCCAAGTCCCATGAAATAGACTGTCATACTTCCTTCAACTTCTTCTCTAGATAACTTTTCTTTGCCTTCTCTTCAGTGATCTTCACTAAGGACTCATAGTGACCATTAAAATCATCTAGTGCCATTTTCAGATTCTCTGCATCATCTTTACTTTGAAAAATAATAGGGACTGGAAGTAGTTTATTCACAGTATCAATTGCTCTAGTAATTACCTTAGTCTTTTTATCTCCTTTCTGCTCAGATCTTTATTTTGCCTTTGTGAATGCGATGAAAGATAGTCTCATCAGTTCATCCTCATCCATACTGTCAACATATGTACTTAAAGACTTATCCTTACTTGACAACAATAGAATAATGGATGTGTTCATTTCAGGTTTTACATCAATTCTTGCCTCTTCTCCTTTTGTTGTGTCTATCTCATTTTTCTGTTCTGATTCTTCTTTTTGTTCTTCATCTTTCTGTTCTACTTCATCTGCCACTGTATTATCAATATTTCCTTCAAATGGATCTTTTTCATCAAGTTAAGTGTCAAAGGTCACAGGCACACCAAAAACATAGAAATTTGGTTGCATGTCAGTACTTACTTTGCTCTTCTCAACATTTGCTTCAACTGTCTTAGAGCTCTCTCCAATTCCTACAGGTGTATGCATAGTAGATTTAGGAGGTTAAGTTCTCTCAGGAATATTACTCATAAGTATTTGATCTAATGCCTTTTGAGTCTCCTCTATGACTTCATCATATTTTATGCCCGTAATTTTCACTAATCTTGTTTTAGTTCTCAACAAAGGTTTGAGTTCATCAAATATTCTCTCTCTCTCTCTCTCTCTCTCTCTCTCTCTCTCTCTCTCTCTCTCTCTCTCTCTCTCTCTCTTGTACAGAAACTACTGGCAACATATCCTCAATAGCTTGATTCCTAATCGCCTCATCTTCTATATGTGCAATTTGTTTTCTAATCTCTAGTTTACCATACAATTCCTCAGGTATAATGCCCTCTATCTGAAATAGATTCTTCTTGAAAACAAGTAAATAATTAATCATTATGTCCTCAATTACTAGTTTGTCAGATTCCTCATACCTGTCATAGTATTTATTCCCTGAAACAAGCTTTCCTTTCTCAATAGCTCTTTTCTCTAGCATCTTTATATTTGGCTTCCATACCTGTCTGTCATTTGTGGTGTCTTTTTCAACTTTCTCCTCTTCTTCTTCAGTCCTCTGCTTCTTAGGAGGTGAGTCCAGTTTAGTGGACCTAGTGTTTCTCTGAGGAACAATATTTTCTTCATGCGATGTCTTCTGTGGTGGTGAGGGTATAGTTACATCAATTACAATAGAAAGTGGACTAACTACCTATTCAATTTCTGGAGGTGGAAGGGTTGCAGTAGAAGTACTTGCCAACCTAGAAGATCTCTCTACTATCTTCTTCCTTACTTCTCCCATCTCCTCTTTAGTTATACATGCTTTACCTGCACACTCATCAATTATATTTTCCTCTATTCTCTTCCTTAAACCTCTAGTCTATTCTTCTCTGACTTTAATTGATTTCTCTTCATATGTGCCCATCTCTCCTCAGATGTATCTACTTCAGATGCCAAGACATGTTCAACTTGCATAATTAAAAATTTTGAACTGACTTCATAGCCCATAGGGTAATACCATTTCTTTCTTGGTACAACTACCTCGAAACATACACAATCAGTTTCAACCATGAAACAGATTGTATCCTTGTATCTCTCAACTAACTCTTCAGAAATTCTAAATCTTTCTTTCATTTGCCTCTGAATAATTTTGATCATTCCAAACAGTTCTCCATCCACCCATGTGATGTTTTGTCTTTTGTAACTCTGTGATATATGAATACTAGTGTGTATTCTATCTTTCCATGCTATAGGGTGCATGCCAGGAAACTTATGCTCAATGTGGATATACATATGAACTAGAAGTGATCCAAATCTAAAAGTCTTAGATTTATCATTCTTGATTAACTTTATATTCACCAAGAATTGTTGTGCCAAAACCTCGCATAGGTTGAATGTGGTTTTTTCCTTTATCATCCTATAAGCCATCATAATGAATCATGTTGAGACTGAATTAGGTCTACTACTGTAGTAAAACTTGTATCCAAGTATCATTGTAACTAGTCTAACATCCTGTAGGAAAATGTCATTCACTGTCATAGCTCGCCTGTCCCATTTAGAGTGTGTTAGGGTTTCAACTTGTTTCTTTATATGATTTTCTACCACAAGGATAACTCCAGTGTTGTCTAGCCCAGTTATGTCATGAATCAACTGACTACAGATCTTTATAGGTTTCTCTCCCATCCAGATGAATTGATCATGAACTCTATTAAGTAGTATTTTAAACCATTCTTCTTCACTGAAATCATACAAGTCTAATATTTTCATAATGCTCAGGTTGTCTATGTGTTTGAATTCATCCTTCATTTTACCATCATCACCTAGCATGTCTTCCATTTCTGTAGCAATCTCATCATCTCCCAATGTGTCATATTTGCAATTAATATATTTCCTAATATCCTCTATGTGCAAGATGTCGTGTGGTGTTTGGGAAAAGGCTCCTTCAGGGTCATATTCACAAGAATTAAATGGATGTTTCTTAAATTTCTATCTAGGTCGATCTACAACATCATAAATTAATGGTGCATACATAACTTTTGTTCAAGTAGATAGTCTAAATACCTTAAACACACTGAATTTTGAATTTCCACTTTGATCAATCACGCAATGTGGTTGCTTGGTAGTCTGATGCTCTCTAATCTCTTCTCTCCTTGGTCACTTCTCTTCAAATTATGAAGAAACAAATATCTCAAATGTCTTTTATTCATTTTTAAGTGAGAAATGCACATTACCCAATAAACTTAACTTCATACACTGTCCATTCAATCACAAATCTCATGATCACAGAATATGAATTGTCCGATGTAGCGATCACATATATGGGTTCCATAATGTCCATGTATATCATAACCAAGATCGCTTGAGATTACTCCTTAGAATCAGGGATTGGATATAATCTGGTATCTTCATCCAATGCTCCCCTTAAGGCCACGATCTTCCATTTAGGTCGATGTAGAAGTGTTAGTATCAGGAAAAGATTCAATAGTATCTACTATCTCTCCCTGAACCAATATCTCATTTGACTCTTTGAATTTCCATACCTTACCACTACTGCTATCTTCTTCTTTCTTGAAACAATTGTCAAATTCACTTTTGTATTATGCCAGACTCTTACCAGTATCACTATCATTCCTCTTTGTATCCATAGGAGGTGGTACTCTTTTGTTGTCTACTCTATTGTACCTGCAAAACTTTGCTATATGTCCTGGATTGTTGCATTTATAGCAAATAGGAGGAGGTCTATTTTGATTTACTTGCAACTTACAATATCTTGCAATGTGCCCAAGGTTGTTACATTTGTAACATGTAGTTTTAACTGCTGATTCTCCTATGATGTTATCTTGTCTATATCTAGATTGATAAGGTTTCTTGCATTATTCATTCTTGTGCCCATATGCATGAAAATTAAAACAATAACTAGAAAAAGATTTGAAAGGGGCATTACCTCTGAAATCTCTCTTCATGTGTCCAAACTTGTTACATCTAAAACATATACCTCTGAAAGGTCTGATCTATTTTTTAGGTTCTTCGGGAATAAGCTTTTCTCCATCAGTCTTTGTATCAAGTTTCACTTCTTGATTCTTAGAACATTCATCTTCATTGAAGCCAACACTAGCCATATCTCTTTTAGGTTTATGTATGTCTCTTTGTTCATCGATCAAGTCACTGCTCATGTGAAGTTTATCAATATGTTTCTTTGTCTCAACAAGTTTACCTTTTATGATCTGATTATATTTCTCCATTTCTAGATACTTGTTCTTGTAATGATCAAGCTCAATCTTCATTTGTCCCATCAGAATATTAGCACCCTTCAAAGATTCTTCAATCTTGTTTTTAGCATCCCTTTCTTGTTGAATCTCTTTAGCCATTGTTTCATGATTAAGCTTCAAAGTATCATTATCTTGTTCAAGTTCCTTTATCTAATCTAAATTATCATTATCTGAATCCTCTTTTATCTAAACCATAAGATCTTGTCCCTGACTTCTGGAAAGTTCAAGCTGATCTTTTAGTTTCTTAATGAATCCCCCAGCTCTTCTTAAATTGAATCTCAAGTCACCATTCTCTACTTTTGCTTTGTCAAGGTCTTCAAGTGTTGCTTCAAAGTTTTCTTCCAAACTTATAGAATCTATCTTGATCTCCCTTAAGTTGTTAAACTTTCTTTTCAAGGGCCAACAGCTCTAATACCAATTGTTAGGATTAAGTAATACTGAGAGGGGTGGCGAATCAATATTATAGAACTTTAAATTAAACTTAAACCAATTCCAAATAAACCATAAGATTGTTGAAATGAAAAGAACATAAGAAAATAAAACACAACTCATTACACCATTATTTGTTGTCGAGGAAACCTTGGCCAAGGGAAAACCCTAGGCGGGATGGGACCCACAAGCATGTACTAAAGTATAATGTCCCTATTAGGAGACCTAACCCTGTTAGGAGCTGAATATTACATAGTACATTTCCTGATTAAATGAATATCAACCCTATTAAAGGTATACAACACCCTGTTAGGGGTACACTGAGCTTACAACTCTTACAACCAATACTTCTGTTACAAAGTGTTCTTAGTAATGAACAAAAACAAGCATCTCCAATAATTAGATAGTTCTAGTTATAGCTCTCAACAATATCTGTCAATCTCTGATCTCGCATCTTCCATCACTCATCTCTTACTCTTTCACATACACACATATCCATCCATATATACATCTTTGCTTTACAAAATGTTCTTCATATATATATATATATATATATATATATATATANTTATATATATATATATATATATATATATATATATATATATATATATATATATATATGTCTTACATCATTTGGTCGGCTCTCAATTACAATACAAAACATAATAAATACTTATACAAAAAGTAAATATAATGTTGGCGCTCTTGTATTACCAAAGTATAGGTAATTCACAACAGCAATCCAAATTAGCACGTTTGGATTCCATCCCATGCTCCCTCAATCGTCGCAATTGTTCAACTGCTCTATTTCAATGTTGTATTGTCTTTGCATGTCTTCAAATCACTATAAATTTCTATAATCATCACCAAAACATAATCGATCTTAACTAAAGGTCATACATATCCCATAATATCTTCCTCTAAGCTCACTAGTCATCAAACATCATACACGATCTTCATTGTCCAAAACAATACAGTTATACCCTGTACTTCTGTTTCTATACTTAGTCAATTTCAAAACTATATCTCCAAAACTGTACTTAACTATCATATGCGTTTCCATGAATGACAACCATTAAGTGTCTCATATCACACCAAAAACATCACTTGCCAACAAAATTTTGGAAATGAGTTGAGTAACTGAGAGGGGAGGGGTGAATCAGTTACCACAAAAACAAATCTTAGTCCCTTAGATGTCTTAATCAAACTTATCATTGTTACTCGGTCAACAAAGATATTCTGTTGTTACTCGGTTAACAAAGAAATCTTAAAATATTAATTATGATTATCCTTTAGTGAATAAGTGTAGAAACATAAAGCATAAAGAAAATAACATGTACAAAGATGACACCAAGATTTAACGTGGAAACCCAATTTGGGAAAAACTACCAATTGCAACTAGTTACTATTTTTCACTCTTCTGAAGTGAGCCCTGTTAGGAGCCAACCCTATTAAAGGTTACAATACACACTGCTAGGTGTGACCCTGTTAGAGGATTTAATCACCTTGTAAGGAGTGGCCTTGTTAGAGGTCTTCAAACACTTCAATGTAGAAATGTCACCTTGTGAGAGGATTTACAAAAGACTGTTAAGTCTACTCTATAAAGAGATTTTGATCACTGCTACAATTGTTAGAGAGTAATAATGGATTGACCTATTTGTTGAAGCAACTATCTTTGCTGATTCAGATCTATACTCTGGTTTTAAACTGGATCCTTACTGATCAAATATTCTATTGCAGCTCTGTATGTTCTGTCCTTAATCAGAATCCCATCTGATTTTGCCTTCACTCTTCATATCAAAATTCTGCCATATATTTTTTCTTATTACTTCCACTTGCACACATTCAATCCAAACTTGACCTTGTATATATATGATAGGTCTTGTCAAGTCGGCTTGAGTAACCTTCCAAATAAATAATAAAACTTAAGTCTGTAAGCAACATATAACCAATTCAACATAAAATGTAAACTGCTATTGGTCGGCTGACACTAAAAGCATAACTCAATTAACATTGTAATCCTTCAATGCTCGACCATTACTAAAATGCCCGAGTGAACTCGGTTAGAACTGAAAATCACTTTGGTCTTCTTCAATGCCCGAGAGAACATGGCATGCACTGACTATTCTCGATTTAAGTATAGACATTTGTGTTACATCACTATATTTGTGTAAACATCGATGACGATACACAATTGAATAATTGTCATCAAAACAAAACCCCCATACATTTCCAATGAATATGCAATCCATGTTCTCATTTGTGTATGCAATTGTTGAAGTGAATTAATTAGAATTGTTTTCATTTCCAATTTATGTTGCAACTACAAATGCATCTCATGATGTATTGAGTGTCCTATAATAGGGAATTTTTATTGTTGGAAACTTGCCTCCACATAAGCTATGATCTTTTTTAGGGTTGTTGGGGCCACGTAGCACCCCACATGGAGTGGGGAAGATAGGGTAAGCACATATTGGCGTATGTATTTCTAAATCAATTGAGTTGAATTGTATTGTGAAAAAGATTGCAAGTGCACATGCACACAATTCACTATGCTATTACATATCTCATTTGTAATGTAATTGATTTACCGTATCATGCATAGTCAATGGTGGGCATATGTAATTGATTAACCAATGTCATTCATAATTATTTGTGTGCATATGTGATTGATTTGTTTAATATTAACCATTTATAATTGAATCGAGTTTAATCAATTTTAATATAGTATAAGGTAAACAATTGAAACATTAACCATTTGTAAGTGAGTCAAACTATACATATATAGTTATTTGTGTGCATCTGTAATTGGCAAATTATAGATGCACACAAATAACTAATCATGAAATTTGGTAATACAATTACAACTACACAGAAAGCACACATGCACACAAATGAATATGCATTAGTTGTTTGTTCCAACAAAATATGAAGATATGTAGACAAATATACCAATAAGCTCAAATGAATTATTATTGTGATTCAAATTAAAGGCAACCTCAAAGATAAAGCCAAGTTAACAAGTTGTAGATCTGATTAAGTAGTATATTTAATTGAATCAAATCCTCTAGCCTCTACCTAAAACAAATTAAATCAAATCCATAATACTAAACTAAATTCAACCCATACCATTAAGAAAAGATAATCTTATATATTGCAATCTCACTTTGATAATTAAGTTGTCTTTTCACTCTACTTTTTTCACACTCGCTTGATGGCTATGTCTTTTTGCTCTCGCTCAAGCCCTCGAACAAAACCTCTCATTGTGGAGATTCTCGATCAACAAATTTTGTTTTTCTCCAGGACTAAGTATGCTAGATTGCACAAAACATCAATGGGAAATTATGCTAGCCCCCTGGATATCCCTCTGGTTGTGGGGAAATATGATTGGCAATTAGTGTCTAGCTCTCGAGCAAAAAAAGTTTTTGTTTCTCCCATTCTCAATCAAAACTTTGAACATATATTTTTCATTGTTACCTTCTTCCCCTAGGATTGCTTCTGGGGTTTCGCCATGGAAAAGGTCATTACTGGTGCAAAATAAATCAAGCCTTCCTTTGTCTCAATCAAATCCAAAATTGACATTCTCCAGAAAAAAACCCTAGCCCAGTAATTACTACCCATGCTATATCTGATGCTTATTCCCCGCCGCACCGTAGATCAGCTTGTACTAATGCTTTAGTACTTCCCAAGATTCCGGACAAGGACTTGGTTATGAAGCATGCCTCCTCCAGCTTCCCTGTGACAACCAATAATATCAATCTGGGTTTACCTCGACATTTCTCTGATACAGGTAATTTTTACTCACCCCCTCATAGAAGACCTAATGATCTTGAGAAGGTAAGAAGTACAGGGAAGAATTTATCTCCTCAAAAAATTGAGAATCGAAAAATGAATGATTTTAACCCTAACCAGAACAAAAAGATAGTAATAAAAAATGATATGGTAGGAAGGATTCAGAATATGTGTGCGGAGTTTGGTTTGTTTTGCAGATGGAAAGGTGTTGGGGCTTCAGCTGGCATGATTGCAGAATGGCTAAAAATGCAATTGGACAATAAGGTATGTATCACAATCCTTCAGGAAATTTTTTTGTATGTGGATTGCTCTAGTGGAAAATTGAAAGAGAAACTTTTATTGGAAGGTTGTCCGAAGTTTAGGAATATAGGGTTCTTTACCTTGGATTGGTCCCCGTTGTTTAATCCATCTGAATTAGACCTAATGGTTGAGAAAGTTGTTTTGATTAAAAATTTACCTGTCAAACTCTTTGATGATGAATCTCTTCACGAGATAGGCAATGAACTAGGTATTTTTAGAGGTTATATTGACTCTGAATAGACCTATAGTGAAAAATCCATTATTGTCAGTATGAATCTCAATAATAATTTAAACACTCCTATGATAGTTTCTTGCAAATCTGGGGTGATAACAATTTACCCTAGGATTATTGAATATGATTTTGAAGAAAATGAAGGCATTTCTGATGATCTTTCTATGTCAAAAGTGGTACATAAGGAATATATTAGGGGATTTAATTCGGCTCTTTTTCCAAATAGCCCTATTAATTTAAATTTAGGTAATATCGACATTGACTTTCTCCCCAACATTGGGGGTTTTGAGATTTAGAGAAAGAGTGAAAATATGGATGTTATCTCTAATCTAGGTAAGCAGGATCTGATTAAAGATATAGAGTTAGACCAACCTATCATTAAAGAATGCTCCATTGACAACCAAAACATAGATACTATTAGGCCTCGGAGTAAGGAGATTGATTTAGTATAGGTTGACCTAGATGATGTTGCCTCCCCTTCATCCCAGATATCTATTAATAACCCCTCCCATGTGGAATGTGGCGATATTATGGAAGTTGAGAAGAGACAGGCAACAAAGGATAGGATTATTTTGGATTATTTGTGTGAAGATTTAGTGAAAGATCTCATGGAGAAATTTATTGCAGAAATTTGTGACGAAGAAGAAATTGATCGCCGAAGGAAATTTTTGATCAAGGAATGTTTGGAGTCTGATCCTCCTTTAACTCTACACGAATTACAGTTGTTTTTGGAGAAAAATATTCTTCCTGAAATAGCTAATAATTTGATCCTTGGAATTGACTCTTCCTTGCCAAGCAAAGATTCCCTGGATTGTGCCAAGATTTTAAGGAAATGCAGGAGGAAATCTACCCAGGAATTGAGATTGTTAGCTGGGGAAGCAATAGGACAAGTTAAATTAACTGATATATTCTATGCAAGGAAGGGGAAGTTCCTTCCCAGTGCATCATGAATGTCCTAACCTAGAATGTTAGGGGTCTAAATGCCCCTAACAAGCAGCGGATCCTTCTTCGATGTATATCTAACAATAATTCAGATATAATTCTCTTACATGAAACAAAATTAGATCAGCTAGGACTACAAAAACTAAACAAGAAATTAGGTGTCAGGGAAATCTGAAGCGTACCTGCCATTGGTGCCTCAGGAGGTATGGGTATAATTTGGGATCCAAGATCAAGTAATCTCACAGAATTGGATGATCATCCAAATTGGTGGTGTGGTCTGATAACGAGCTTGCGTACAGATTTAAAATTTAGGATAATAAATATATATGGTCCTATACAAACTCTAGATAAAGAAATAGTATGGAATGAAATAGAATAGAAAATGCCTGACTTTGGTCAAGATATTATCATTATAGGCAGGGATTTCAATAGGATAACAAAGCTATCAGAAAAAAGAGGAGGTTCAGGCCTGCTCTCTAGGGTGGCTAGAGACTTTAATGAATGGATTAATAGAAATCATCTTTGCAAAATTGTGACTTCAGGGGAGAAATTTACTTGGAATAATAGGCGGAAGGGGTTCAGTTTCATAGCAGAGAAATTGGATCATTTCTTTCTTAAAAACAATCTTGCTGAGACCCCTTTTACGTTATCAACTAAAGTTTTACCGGTTTTTGGCTTAGACCATTTCCCTGTTGAATTGCAAATCCTTAAGGATAAGAGCCCAAAAAATTGTCCTTTTAAATTTGAACAGATGTGGCTAAAGAATGAAGGCTTCTTAGAAATGATTAAAAAATGGTGGGATGAGATTGATATCTCAGGCTCTAAACTATATCAGCTAGTTAATAAACTCAAAATTATTAAGCTCAAACTGAAGGAATAGAATAAATCAAAATTTAGCAACATTTTTGAAACAAAAATTAACATTGAAAACAAACTAACTGACCTTAACACTAAGGTTTTAGAGATGGGTATGGATACCAAATTATATGAGGAAGAAAATGAATTGTTAGAAAATTATGAGGAGGTGTTAGCTAAGGAAGAGGTATTCTGGCGACAGAAGTCTAGAGAAACTTGGTTGGCCGAGGGAGATAAAAATACTAAGTTCTTCCATAATAGCACTAAGTGATGAAGATGCATTAATAGGATCACCTCCATTAAAGGAAAAAATAACATTTTAGTTGAGGATTCCAAAGGCATAGCAAATGAAGTTGTTAGCTATTTTACAAAGATTTATCAAAATGTTGGTAGGCCAATCATTGATAACTAGAATTGTATCCTGGAAAAAATTCCTAAAATTATTTCCAAGGACCAAAATAGGATGCTTCTAGAAAGAGGAAGTAGAGAATGTCCTTAATAAGATGAATCTAGACAAATCGCCAGGCCCTGATGGTCTCCCAACCTATCTTTTCCAGAAATGTTGGAGTTTTATAGGGGATGAGGTTATAGCTGATTTGAATGGAATTAGAAATTTAGGGAACATCTTAAAAGAGGTTAATAATAATTTTATCGCTCTGATTCCTAAAAAGGCTAAGCCGGAAAATTGTAATGACTTTAGACCAATAGCTCTGTGCAATACGCTATATAAACTATTTTCAAAAATTATGGCAAGTAGACTCCAGAGCCTTCTCACGTACTTAATTAGTGAAGAAAAATATGGTTTTGTTTCAGGTAGATCAATCTATGATGGTATTATTATTGCACATGAGGCAATGCATTCAATTAAAAACAACAAAAAACCTAGTATGCTAATAAAGTTAGACATTAAGAAAGCCTATGATAAAGTTGATTGGTTTTTTCTTCAAAAATGTTTGCTTTCCTTTCATTTTGAAGAGAAACGGGTAAAATTAATTTATACCTGTATATCCTCCCCAAAGTTCTCTATTCTTGTTAATGGATCCCCTCAAGGTTTCTTTGGAATCTTGAGGGGGATCTGTTAAGGGGACCCGATCTCCCCATTTCTTTTCATCATCATGGCCGAAGCTCTAGGTCGTGCCATTAATAGGGCTAAATGTGATGATAAAATTCAGGGTATTCAAATTACTAGTAATGTAGATTTAACGACCCATCAACAATTTGTTGATGATACTATGCTATATGGGCAAGACTCGATTCAAGAAGCTAAAGCTTTCAAGCAAATTCTAGATCAATATGCATCGACATCAGGACTGGAAATTAATAAAGAGAAATCAAAGATATTTTTCTTCAATACTGATTTACTTCTAGAACAAAGAATTTGTGATGTCTTGGATTTTAAAAAAGGAGCTCTTGCGTATAAATATCTAGGTCTCTATTTGGATTTCAGGGTCAAGATCGACTGTGTCATAGAGCCATACCATAGAAGAAATCAGAGAAAGGATGTCCTCTTGGAAAGGTAAATGGTTATCTTTGGCTGGTAGGGCTATTATGATACAATTTGTCCTATCTTCTATACCCCTTTATCAACTAGCCTGCTTTGACCTTCCTGTTAATCAAAGAAAAGACCTCAACAAGATTTTTAGAATGTTTATTTGGCAAGGCTCTGAGGATAAATAGAAAGTTGCCCTTTTAGCATGGGAGAAGGTATGTTTGCCTAAACATGAAGGTGGGGCGGGTATTAAAGACCTTAAAATTTAGAGTAGTGCCTTTGGAGAAAAGTTAGTATGGAGAATGTTTAACAATCCCAACCTTAAGTGGGTTAAAATCTTATCTCACAAATATCTTAATAAACCTAATCCCATCAATATTTTTCAAGAAATGAATCCTCCCAAGGGTTCTAGAATATGGAATTTCATGCTTGAGTGTATATTTATTATTCAAGATAGGCTTACCTAGAACCTCAGTCAGGGAAATGATGCCTCGTTTTGGTTTGACTCATGGGCAGGGTATCAAGTTATTGATCATTTAGGACAATGGACGGTATCTAGGGATATTCTGATAACTCACTAGGGTTATAAGGTTAAAGATTATGTTACCTTTGATTCTGAACATGTGGGGGGATGGAAATGGAAGGATAGAGTTGGTTTGCTTCTTCCAAAGGATGAGGAAGTTAAGCTTCATGATATCTTGGTTGCTAGGAAACCGATGCTGCATGTGGGACTAGATAGATTAATTTAGGATGGTAATAAATCTAGGGTATATAAAATCAAAGATGGATATAATTATCTTAGATCTCAAATCACTAGCCCCAAGGTAAACCCTTTGTATGATCTATTTTGGGGCAAAAACACATTGCCTAAAGCTGGCTTTTTTGCTTGGTTAGTGTGGAATAGGGAAATCCTTACAGCTGATAGGTTTCAGAAAATGGGCTTTCTTGGTCCAAGTATGTGTGTATTATGTGAAAAATAGGAGGATAGCATAGACTATCTTCTTATGGAGTGCCCTTTTTCCAGTAAGATATGGGATTGGTTGTGCTTGAAACTAAATTGGACATCTGCTTTCCCAAAATCTATTTCCGACTTTCTCCTCTCTTGGCCTCTATTATATAGAGATAACATCTATAGTTTATTATGGACTGTGGCACCTCCTATTGTCCTATGGGAGATTTGGAAAGAGAAAAATAGGCATATTTTTAAGGAATCCAAATTGAACTCCTCTAGCCTTATCAACAAAATTGAAAGCTTAATTATAGAATTCACTAACAATAGAATTATGCTTAGTAATCAGAAAGAGGCAACAGTGACACTTTGGGATGATAGAACTAGGAATAAATGGTTAGGATTAAAAATTCCTCCCTTCATTGGCCTTGGGCAAGATTAATCATCAATCAAAATGGAAATCCTGCAAATTGTCCCCACCTCCAGTGGGCTGGTATAAACTAAACTTTGATGGTGCCTCAAGAGGTAACCCTGGATTAGTAGGAATTGGATGCACTATACATGATTCTGAGGGCAAGGAAATTGCTAATAGCAGTAGATGTATAGGGAAGGAAAAAAATAACTGGGCAGAGCTTGAAGCCTTAACCCTTAGCAAATGTCTTAAGATCAAAAACTTGGCTATAGAAGGAGATTCTTCTATTATAATAAATGCTATTAGGAAGGGCTTGCTCCTAAATTGGCGACTAGACTCTCTCGTATCATCAGCACTTCTCTTGTGTAAATTCTTTGATAAGATAACTATAAACCACATTTATAGGGAAGGTAATGGATGGGCAGATGAGCTGGCTAATATTGCCATTGACAGTTACATGACCGCTTAATTAATTTGGTTCAAGATCATAGGTGGCCATTTTTTCACTCTGTAGTCTCCTACTTAGGAATCCTACCATGTGGATAGTATATATTATTTGTTGTATAGATTAATCAAGTTGGGTTCGATGAATCTTGTTCTCCTTATAGTAGCATGACAAACTTATAATTAATTTGAATTCTTTCTCAACTCCTCCCTTTTAATATCGAATAAATAAGTGACCCTTCCAATATCTTTCTTACAGATTGTATACTCTCAAGGTACTAAAATGTGAGGGTTCGGAGATAATTATTGAAATTGTATCCAACAACTTTAGATGTTGATTGCCTGGTCGTTGAAGAGGTTTTAGCTATGTTTCTGCAAGATTATGGAATGGTAACTAAGATTGTACTGTTTAATGCCATATGTTTATAATATACTTTTATCTACATTAATAGTAATATATGCAAATCTATATCTAAAGACCAACGTTTCTTAAAAAATATATTGACAAATATAAATATATATGTTTAGTTAGGTAGGTTGATATATATATATATATATATATACTATTTATGTCTACTCCTATGCTTAAATTTGTGTTGTATATATGAAAATATATATTGTGTCCTGAGGTAACATATTTTTGTACCTAGCTTCTACTGATGGAATCTTTCTCTGAATATAAACTTCAATATGGACGCAATCATAGATAATAAGGCTGAGCTAGGATAGCTTGTATAAACATGACTATGTTATGATCTTCATTTAATACCAAGTTTGGTAAACAACATAACTACTAGATAAGTCATAATATTTGATATAAGGCTGAGAATCTATAAGGAATTGGATGTGATTGGTAGTTACAAGTGAAGGCATTATATTTTTCCATTAGTATACTTAGAGAAAAACATGATCTGCACCATCGGTTTACTCTACACCGACAGATAGGGCACAACACTATCCGAAGCCAAGGTTACCCGACAAACACTGTTAAGTGTTATCCGATGACAAAAAGGTAAAAGAAACCCGACGAGTAACAATAGTGCTACCCGACGAAACAACAAAGAGAGGAACCCGATAGATATAGGGAACCCGATGAACAGTTCAGTCAAGGAACGCTGACAAACTGCAAGTTCAAACTGACGACCAAGAACCAACAGTCAGTTACATCCCGCAAAAAGTGGATCTGACTTTCCACGTCAGATAAATCATTGAAGTTTTATTTATAGCTTCTTGATTTGCTTTTAAATCCATTATGTGCAGAGAAAGAAATGTATTCATTATTGTTTTAATTAGTCTTACTATTTTAAAACATGCAAACTAAAGATCAAGGTCAAGTTGTAAACCTTGGATCTAAGAGTTAACATTGTAAAAAGTGAATTCCAAGATAGGTCAAATACTTGTATAAATAGGTTCTCAATCCATTGAGAATAGTTGTTGATCAATGAAGATAGTAGCCATGGAGAGAAACTAAATACCAGACACAGAATTCATCCAGACGAACACAAACATAATCAAATCAGTTTTCAAGAATAGAACAGAGGCTACCGACAAGCAAAGAAAAGGTATTCATCAATCACTTAAGGTGATATTATTATTGTAAGAGATTTAAGGGATCTGTAAATCAGCAATAGTAGACTGCATATAGTCAGGTCAACATTTGTACTCATTCTAACAAGTGTAGTACACTAATGAAATCCTTTCAAGAAAGGTGGGCTTAACTGTCCTATTGTAAATCTCATAACTGAGTGCACACTTAAATTAGTGTTGCTA
>MU226157.1:284188-296422 GCA_018584345.1 Thuja plicata | reverse complement strand
ATGTATACATATATATATACATATATATATATATATATACATATATATATATATATATACACACACACACACACATATATATATACATAGCACTCTTGATATATATTTATATCAATATATAAATATAGACAAATTTATGTATATATATAAACTATCATATATATATATATATTAAGACATTTATTCATATATAATATTACATACACATAAGACTTCACATAGAACACTTAAATACAAATATATATGCTACGAATAGGCACTATAACCTCACCATCTTATGTTCGTTTACAATATTTCTCGCTGTAGTAATAAATATATATAAATACATATCATATATAGAAATATATACACATTAATATAAAAAAATTGCAATTCATCGAAACATACTAACCATGGATCTATGAAAGGAAAATTCAAAACTAGATTTGTTGTGATTAAAGGAGTGTCTTAATATACATACTGCAATTAAAATAAAGGAGAGACAATATTTAAGTTGGACTCTATATTTTAGAAGTATGACTCATCTGAGAATCCGCTTAGCCTACTAAGTAATTCTTTAGTCGGGGTCGTTTGGGCAGAGGATTATTAGCGACCCCTCCCTATCCTATATCATGTATCTCGTTAGGATAGGCTTCCCCAAACCAAACTTATAACACTCAGGGGTGAAGTACATACCCAATGCAACATTTTAAGTTGTTACCTTTGGAAAATGATGTCGTTCCATCTCCCCCTGCTCTCGCTCACTTCCTTAAAAATGCCCATGTGTCTAATTGGTAGAGGGCGATCTGCATTGGGAGGTAACATTTCATCTTCTAATTGAGTTAACCTTGCTATTTATTAGGCCTCCTATCGAGTTGTCGAAAGCATATCTTCTTCTATCTAAGTCTGAAGCATTATGACAACCCTAATCAGGTTAATGAGCTCCAATACTCAGATAGCCTTCGATGGGGAAATCACAATTAGACGTCTCAAATCTATCTTATTAAACTCTCAATCCATTGTTCTTAGGGTAGTATATAGAATATTAGGCTGTGAATTCATTTCGAACACAGACAGATATAGGGTCAATACGGAAATTCTGGCTATGTTTATTGCCTCTGCCATTTATGTTAACTCCAGGAAAGAGGACATTGGAAGACTACGCTCTCAGATTTTTAAAAGAAAATATTTAGGCAACATTGATAAAGTTATACAGAACATAAAAGTAGACTGTATGATCACCATGCCTAGGTTCTATGATCTACCCACGATCAATGGTAGACCAGCCCCCACCTATCCCACCATGATTTTTGAAGATTTACATGCCTTTCTTTCCAGAAAACCAGTTATTAAGAAAAATCTGGACTTCTTAATGGCCTTATGCACCTGAGGATTCCTAATGAGAGAAACTGGTTCTACTCTTATTGGAACAATGACGATGTAGGGGAAACAGATAGGATATGCTTTGATGATTTTGATTCCAAGGAATTGATCGAGGTATGGCTGGAAGAAGGAGATCATCATAGAAATAAAAGATAGAGAATTGAATCTCCTACTGAAGCTGCATCTCGAGTGGGCGGTGAGGAATAATGAAAGCATGAAGAAATATCATTTTTGTCTATGTAGAATTTGGAAGTTAAGTGTTATTATGGCTGCCTATGTTGTACTTTACCTTCTGTAACCTTAACCAGAGCTCGAAATATCAAAGAATATTATCAATATGACTTAATCATAACTGTTTTCTTTGCATTTTTGTGCTTTAGTTTAAATTTTTTGTCCCTCTTTCCATCATAGACTCTGATTTTGATTTCAAGGTTGAATCTTCGCATGTTGCCATCTCAGCTAGATAAGGTATTAAGGGATAGAGAATCATCTATCTGATGACCATTTTAATAATGTATATAGCTCTGGGCAAAACTAAGGTTTGGAAAACTACATTAATCAATAAATAATTTTAATGAATACTTTGTATCATAGATAAATATATAGAGGTAGTTATAATTTCACACACACACACAGACACACACACATGCTTAGTTATACCAATAATATGGGAAAACAATTATTTTCATCTCTTTCATAACCTTCCATCAATTTATTCTGAACTATGGCTTTAGAACTAAAACTGACCATCTTCTAAATACATTTTTTGTTTAATATAAAAGAGGGTTTCGATGTCTTGGCAAGCCTTTTCTATGGCCTAAGTGAAAGACAAAGAAACTTTGGACAAACATTTATTAAAGGATTCAAAGAATAAATCAGCATAGGAGTTAAAAAATGATGATGCTTTGATGTTGTTTGTTCTATATAATGTTGATACTATATAAACCAAAATCTCTCCTTTTGATTTTATTTGTCAAAAATTGCCTTTACTATGTAAGGAGTAAGTGGAGGATTTTCGCTAAAGGAATTATATCTACCTGATTTTTCTAATTCTCTGTTTAAGCTTCTCTCTAGTTCCATTGAATAAAACTAATCTAGATGTGGAAGAATGTTTAGAACTTCATTTTGCAGGCATCAACAACAGGAATTAAGATCTTCATGAAGCATTATCCAGGACAATGATAAAGGATATGGAAAATTTATAACCAAGAATGGAAGGACAGTGACTCATGTTGAGATGTATATCTAATTATAGTTAAAATGCTCCTAAAATTGTATTTTGATTAGCTCTTGCAGAAAATGTAAGTTTATTTGAAATGGGGAATGCCCTCTGAACTACAATCACTTGGTTGTAGAATGTATTTATTTTTAGGACTTGGTCCTGGGCAAGACTGGAGGTTTTCTTTCCTCTGTTCTTTCCTACTAGTGCCCACACCGAATGGAAATGTAACCTTTTATTCTGAGTAATAAAATTATTTGGCCTAGGCCTTTACCGATCAAAAAAGAAGAAGAAGATAATCTTATTAAAATCATTTAGGGACAAAAGAATCCTCAATCCCCCAGGGACTCAAGTCTTTTTCAACCCCAAGATTACGGTAAGAGGGACATCACCAGTCAAAGAGAAAGAGAGAGGGGGTGTGATTACCTCGCCCAATGAGAACCTATCTCCCATTGCGAATCAAACAAGGAAAAAGTGCAATTGGAAAGATGGAGTTGAATCACCCGGTGAATGTGGCTACTTACTAGTCAACCCATCAAGGATTTACTCTTAGGAATATTCTACTCCCAAAGAGAAAAGTTAAAACATAGAGAGATCCAGTATTAAGGACACCTCTTGACCTTAAGGGATCAAAACATTGTAAATTGAAACTAAAGGGATCAAGAGATTCTATAATGTAAAAATCCATGCTTTAAGGATTAGTTTCTAATCCATAAAGGGAGAATAAAGTTTAAGTTGTAAGTTTGAAAATATTTTGAAAGTGTGTGTGTGCAAAAAGTGAGTAGAGCATATGCCCCCACATTAAAGTCATTGCTAACACTTTAATTGGAGAAATAAATTTAACGGAAACATAAACAACTTCACTGATTACATTTCCACTACAAGATGCCCCCAAGCGAGGACAAATCAAGGGAAATACCACATAAACATATAGAGAACACAGAAGGGATCTACCTACCACGGGGTCAATATGATCATAAGATAATATGTATATATGATATTATTACAAAATGAATTGACATCATTCCCCAAAGAAAGTAGAACTACAATCACAGTGGAGGAAAGAAAATGCAAGAGTTACAAAGAAGAGCCTTTTCGAACCACAACATGGAGACCAAAAAGAATCAGTGCTAGCCTGTCGCAAATCCAAGCGGACTACACAAGGAAAACATTTATGAATAATAGCACATGTACCACATAACATGAAAACAATATATAGAAGAGTAGAGATACATATAGAAGAATTGTACAAGTTTGATTCCTTTATCACCTTGCACCAACAAAGTAACAAGGGTCGTATAAAAGAATCTAACAAACATTTAGAAAACATAGTATGTGAGAAGTATGATACAACAGGAAAACACATGAAAGAGGCTACCATGAAGGATGAGCCAATAAAGCACATCACCTACTCTCCCCATCTCAGTTTATATCATTTAGGGAAGGTGGGCAACTCGCAAGAGGGACTATATCCAACACCGTAGGAATAATAGCCAATTCCAAACAGGGATCCTCTTGAGAATCACAATGTTCGATACTAGGTGTAATTATCAGTTGTGTGGAAAGAATATGAGGTAAATCAGTATTAAGATCAATAGTCTCATATTCATCATTAGCATCGATAGGATCATCAAGAGTATCTTCTTCATCAAGATTAATAGAAATAGAATCTAAGATGAGAATAGAATCATCATAATCATTCATCTTAACATCATTATTAACATTAAATTCCTAAAACACATCAGGTATAGGCTGGTCAAAAGAAGGTAAATAATTTTGAAGAACAGAGGCACGGGCCCTAGCATGAGCTCAATGCTTCTTACGACGTTCATTGGCAGATTTTTTACATTTTGTCTTGTTTGAAATATGTGAGAACTAGGAGGAACAACAACTCGTTCCTTCACAGGTTCTATGGGATGATTAGTAGGATTCTGAAAAGAAACACTAGGAGCTTGATTAACAGAACTAGAAGAAATGTATAAAGGAGGTATGGAAGGCGTAGGCAAAAGACCACAGTTAAGATCTATCTGACGCATGCTTAACTCAAGAATCTTGCAATGTTTATAGGCTTGATATGTGCGAAAAAGGTTATCAGGTCGAGAAGAACATGGATTAGGTAATGAAGGCCAAAAGAAGTCAAGGGTAGCACAATCCATAGGCCTAGAAGGTTGATATAAACTATGATTAATCATTTTCACCTCTTCATCAATAATGAAATTAAGACACTTGTGGATAGGAGAAGCCACGAAACGCATGGCAGTCAACAAAGGCAAACCAAGCTTAACTTGAAATTGATCAGAAGTAGGGACAACAATGAAGGTAGTGTCCACAACTTTACCACAAAGTTCAACATGTAAGGTAATTGAACCAAATGATGGATAGAGAAAACCATTACAAGTTTGGATCCACACATCAGATGTATCATAATAATCACGTTGTAAGTTCTTCATAAAAAGATTTTCTTCAGTGATGAAATTGAATAAGGAAGTAGGATCAACAAGACAAGCACACGTAGGTATCTTAGCAATCCTAGTATAAATGTAGAGGGGACCATCATGAGCCTTAATAGTCTCAAAATCATCAAAGGTGATCAAGAGTTCCCTAGGTCTTTTATCCTTAGGTTGTTTTGAAGGTTTAGATTGAGGTTTTAGTTTAGGTTGAGGTGGAACTTGAAGTTGAGGTTGATATTGAGAAACTTGAATAGGAGGTTGAGATTGAGACTGGGGTGGAGAGATAGGTTGAGATAATACAACATGCTCCACATGATTAACAATATGATTGAGATCATCCATCTTTGAATCATAAACAATATCCACAGAAGATGGATGAAAAATGATATTAGTATCATGTGTAGGCAAATGATTCATATAGATTTGAAGGTTTTGATTAGGAGGAGAGACAAATTTGTTCCCACTACCATCAAAATTATCAATAGATAAAGCATTAGAATCAATTAAATCTTGAACCTTTTGTTTTAGAGAATAACACTTCTTAGTATCATGGCCATTATGATGATGGTATTGACAAAAGGATTTGGGATCAAAGGATTTTGATGCCATCATAGTAAACGTACAATTTAAACAAAAAGCAGTGGATGCAGAAGTGACATTGTGGGATGCAACAACAACTTGATCAACAACTGAATTTTCTTGTTTATTTATTTTGACATGGTTGTTAGGCTTCTAAAACTTGTTTGGATTAGGAGCAACATCACTCTTATCAATTGGAATAGGAGCCATTGGAGTGTTTCTCTCAAATTGACTCACTTGTAATTGATAATGATGAAGCGCTGCACAGAGTTGTTGAAAAGAGGTAAATTCAGTAAGCAGAATCTTATCTCTAATATCCTTTTGCAAATTTGAAATAAACATATGTTGAATATCAATATCAGGAACATGATAAGAAATTTGAGCATACAAATTCTTAAATCTACCAATAAATTCAGTTAATTTTTCTTTAGTATTTTATTTACAATGCATCAAATCAATTAAGGACACTTGCAGACCAATGCTATTTTGGAACTGTTGAATAAAGGTGTTGACAAGTTTTGGAAAATAATCAATGAAATAAGGAGGAAAGGAATAATATCATTGCAAGGTCTTATCATGAAAGGTTCTAGCAAACAACTTGGCTAAAATCCTATGGTCATGAGCATACTCACTATAAAGGATTTGAAATATTTTAACATGAGTGAAAAGATCTCCCTTACCATTGTAATTCTCAAGACAAGGCATATCGGCTTGCTGAAGGATATGAGCACGAATAATGTCTAGGGATAAAGGACTACCCATGTCACATGTAGGAATACTAAACTTGTATTGAGTTAAGAACGCAAGTTTTTGTTGTAAAGAGGACACAGTTTGAGCCAGACTAATGATGGTGGAATCATTAGAAGAAATAGGAGACATAGAAACATTAGGAACACTAGGAAAAGTGTAGGAAGCAGTGGGAATGGAAGACACAACTGGTGGAACACTTGGAACCATAGTTGGAAGAGGATTGGAATAGGTAAAAGGAACACTATGGTATGAAGGTTGTGAGGTAGGTACAGACACCAGTGGAACACTCACATGAAGTGGAAGATTTAAAGCTAGAGGGTTGGAAAATGTAAGAGACGTAGTCACTAAAGGAGGAGTATAAGTAGGATTACTAGGTAAAGGAATGGAAGAAAGTTCCACACTAGTGACAGGAGGAGTAAATACTAAATCTTGAGCTTCTTGAGCTAAAGGTTTAATATTTAAATGCACAAGATGAGTAATACCACACAAGAGATTAAAACCTTGATCACTATCACGAATGAATTTCTTAAGAGCCTCAATAGCTTGAATAGAATCTTGATTATGGTTTTCTTGAATAAGCCAATTTCCCATTTTATCAAGTTCATTTGACAGTTTTTGGACTTGTTTAGGAAGAAATCTTAAAGCATCATCCTCATCATGAGATGAGTGAGAAGAGTTATGCTCCGTAGAAGGATTGGAATCATGAGTGATCAAATTATCATCCGGGATCCTAAGGAAAGGAGATGAAGACTTAGGATCAAAGAAACCCATAAGTCTGCGACTTCTTCTAACCGAGATATTATAGGTAGGACTAGAGGTAGTAAAGCTCATACACCAATGCAATGTAAATGAACTAAATTAAGAAAATGTAAATGAAAGAACATAAAAGAAGGCTAATCTAATATGCATGCAAGATCTAACATGAAATGTAAATCTAACACCAAAAAGAAAGAGTTGTCTATCGCGTGTTCACCAAAATGTAATAGAAGAAATATGTGTTTTTTTCGTAAGATGGATGTATGTATAATAAATGGATGTTAATGTGTTTAAAGGTTTGGGGGGAGGATACGATTCTCCTCCTAGCCCCAAATTTCACAAAGGAAAGATCCACTTTGATCAACCATAAGAAAATGGTTAATGCACAAATGCACCAATCGATCAGAAATAAGAAGAAAGAAGAAAGCCTTATATTCTTGAAGAATGGATGAAGAGTATATAATAGATTCTAATTGATTAAAATATTAATTGAAATTAATGGAAGACAAGTACTAAACTCAAAATATAGCAGATCTGGAAAAGCCTATTTTCTGATGTATGTGTTGAGTTTTGGGAAATTCTGCAATTGGATCTGGAAAAGAAACGTAGAGATGGAAAAAACCCAGAAATCTTTTCCTTTTCTGAGTTAGGTCTACATTGACCCAAATGCGGGGGCACAATTATACCCCAAAATGTTGACCTTGACCTGCACTACTTCGATGGAAATTTTGTTCGCGGATCCTAAAAGTTGGCCGAAAAGGGTATCCAAATCTACTCTTAAATTCACCGTCCTGTACTTGTACCTACAAGAAAAATGGTTTTGTTTGTTGGGGGAGGGGTTTGCCTTGGTCAAACCCCAGTTTTGGAATTAACCTTAAAATATAATTGAAATTGTATAAATAAACAAAGCAAATAAACCAATTCACCTTGATTTTATAGAAAGCCTTGTGGAGGATTCGAATCCTTGGATCCACAAGTATGTATGCACAAAATGAATGCATAATGTAAAATGTATGATGTACGATGTAGGATGTATCAAATCAATTTCCTTTAGATCTTCAACACCAATCTTGAATGGAACTTGGAATAGGAAGAGGCTTGCATGGATGTGGATGGAGAAATCTTCAACAAGAGGGCTCCATAGAGCTTGAATCCTTCAATGGATACCAATGGATCTCCTTGATGAATTGAATGCTTTAAGGTGCTTGAATGCTTGAATGCTTGAGAGTAGATGATTTCTTCAATAGATTATTATCTTGCTTCAAGTCTTGCTTCTTAGCTTGTCTTTCACACTTAGCTTTCACTTAGAGAAAATGAGAGGAGAAGGCATCCTTATATAGCATTCTAGGGCATAGTCTTCTAGAGAGGCCTACATAGGAGAATTAAATTCCAATTAGACCTATACCCCTAGAAGTGGACCTATATTAAATATAATTTCAAGAGTCATTGCCTCAAAGATCGAAGTAACCGACCTAGAAGCGGCCGGGAATTAAATCTTTTCGAAGCCCGACATCTGAAAACCCTGAAAACTTGAAATATGGACCCTGGGTCAAGGTAAAGGTCAAATATGACCTAGGTCAAGGTCGAGTTCGACCTTGACCTAGGTTAGGGTCGAGGTCAAACTTGACCCAGAAGGTCGACCTTGACCGTGAGGTCAAGAAGCTCAAATCTGTAGATCAGGGTGCCAGAAACAGACTGGAGAGAAGTGGAAAATGGGGTAGAACAGGGGGAAAATCTAGATCCATGTCAAAGACCCATTTAAGGTGCTTGAAATGACCCCAACCCACTTACTCAGAGGGCTAAACCAGTCCAAAATGGAAGTGCTTCCATTTTCTGATGATACACAAGGTAAATATCATAATGGTACAAAATTGTTTTCTTTCATCTTAATCCTATTACCATGTGTTCATTTGATTATAAATTTTCTTTCTATATGATTATGTTGGATAAATTGATGGATCCCATATACCAGTCACTAATGATGTTGACATACAAGCTAAATATTGTGATAGAAAAGGCAACTTGCCGTATATTGTTATGGGTGTGTGAACTCGTTTGATTATAAGTTTCAATACATCCTTGTTGGTTGGGAAGGGTCTGCTATAGATAGCCATGTTCTAGCTTCGGCTCTCTTGAGATCAGATCCACTTGTAGTTCCCCTCAGTATGTCAAATCACACTGTAAATGATTATATAGTGAAGCATACAATAAATGTTAGAACATTATAAAAATATATATATTTTTTATGTAGGAAAATATTATTTAGTTGATGTTGGATATCCAAACGTACCAAGAGTTGTCACCCCTTATCGGTGTACACGTTACCACCTAAAGGGTTTTTCATGAGAAAACCCGATAAACTCTCCATAAGAGTTGTTTAACCACCGACACTCCTCGCTTATGAATGCAATAGACCATACATTTTGGATTTTGAAGAAGCATTTTCCTGTCCCAAGGCATGCAAAGTATTATCAAATAATGACACAAACAAAGATTATTTTAGCATGTTTCATGCTACACAACTTCACTACGATAGAGGGCGACGTTCTATCTGAAGTAGAAATTCAAGAGGAAGATGATCGTGAAGTTCGAGATGAAATAGAAAGAGGGATGTGGGAAGACTACATATCTCAAATTTAGTTTAGGGATGGTTGAGGGACAATTTAGACATTTCTAGTTGTCTCAACAACGATCAAATATATTTAACTATGTCTTTAACATGCCAAATATTAACATGTAATAATGGATAATTAGATCATACAATGCTTTATTTAAATCTATGTCTTGATGGTCTCTATTTTGATCTTGTAGTGTTCTGATATGATTGTTTAATATCCTTTCTTTGATAGTCTTCTTTGATTTCAACATCCTTTTTGGTGCTAAAAATTCATTGGATTGTCATTCCACAGTTTAATGTTACTGCTTTTTATGTCCTTTCACTGCTATTATATTGTTTTGTACTATTTTTTTCTTATAATAACAGTGACATCCAAACATATCTAGTATGCAATAACTAATCACTGTGTTTTTTGAATGATATCCAATAGTAATGAAATTATTCCCGAAATAGAGGTTAAGACCAGAAAAACAATAAAAGGCCATCCATTCCACCAATAATCTTCTCTTTGTACACTCACTATTGTTAGAGTATTATTACTTTATGCTTATTAATTAAATCATATTGATTTAATTATATAAGTTCCTATTACTCTAGTTACTTAAGCTTCATTTAGGTGCATTATTAATTAATAATGTGCAACCTAGTTTTTCCCTTTAGGGTTTCTATCTCACCTTTTATAAGGTCGAGCATTGTACTTTTTCATTATCTCTTATGCATTTTTCACATTTGAGAGCACTTTTCTTTTGTCTCTATTTTTCTTCTCTTGTAACAGGTTTTATTGCATGCAGCTGCTTCTAGGATTCGGTACTGTTCTTATCAGTTCCAACATGGTATCAGAGCTTTGCTGCTGTGGCTTGTTCGAGTTCTGTTGAAGCAAGCTCTTTGCATCCCAAGGGTTTGAAGTTGTCAGATTATTTTTTGATATTGTTTATTGGTTCTGGGGGGTCTCTATTTTTTGGAGCATTTTGGACCAAAGTTGACCTCACGATTGAGTCCAGAAGGCCCAAAAACCCCAAGATTCATATAAAACATGTCTGATTTCGACACCGGAGCATTTGGCAAAATTTTTTTTGGCCTTCTAAGGCCGTATAGACACGATTTTTGAGGCAAAATAAATAAATAAAAAAATGCAAGTTTTAAGGTTTTTTGGTGCAACCGGGGGCGCCACCACCGCGCCACCCGACGCCACCCCGCAGCTGCCGCCGTCTGACCCACGCTCAGTCCACCTGTCGGCGCGCCGCAGCACCACTGGCCAGCCACCGGCCCGCCACCTCCTGCACAAGGCTGACATCATCTGTGACATCAGCGGCCGAAAATTTTTTCCTGGCAGTTTTTCCAACTTTTTCGGCAGATTTTGAAATTTTTCCGGCAACTGAAATTTTTTTTTGGCAAGTAGCGACGGGCGTCAAATTTAACTTTGCAGACGGGTGACGGTCATTTGGACGTCAAATTTTTTCCCGGGACTGTATTTTTCTAGTGAGCTTGCATTTTGGGGGTACCTGTGCCTTTTTGGCCATATATCTTGGGCATACGGTGTCCGTTTTTGGAAAACAAAATATCGTCGGAAAGGTGTTTCCGAGCCAGACGTGTTGATGCTAGTCTTGATCACTAGTTCTACCATTTAAGCTCCTATTTTTGGCATCAAAGTTGAGGCTTTGTTTCCCTCCTTCTCTGCATTTGGACCTCAAGTTTTTCTCTTTTTCTTTGTGGTTTTTTGCTTCATCTTGTGGTGTACCAGTGTTAGGTTGATAGTTTGTGGGGGGGTGCCTATTTCTTTCTGCATTTTCAATTCAGAGAGACCCTTCTACTTCTATCTTCTTGTCTCAATGTCAGACACATCCATTGTCATTTTGACTCCACATAACTACCACACATGGAAGTCACAAATGACCAGACTTTTCATGTCATGAGGTTTATGGTCCTACATGGATACAGTTCAGCCAGTTCTATAGAGGCCTTATGAGGCTCTTATGCATAGAAATAGGATGGATGAGGCAATGGGCCTCATTGCCATGAATATTTCAGATGGGTTGTTGTTCCACCTAGATGGTCTGACCACACAAAGGGATATGTGGGACAAGTTTTCCACCTTGTTTGGCACCATGAATCAGTTCAGGATTCTCCAGATAGATGCAGAGTTCACCTCCTTGGTACTTGAATCATTCACCAGCATTGAGGACTTCTTGATGAAGTTCAAGTCTCTTCGTTCTATTTTACAGGTTGCTGGCAAGATGAAGTCAGATGATGAGTGTATCTTTCTGATACTCTCAAAGCTTCGTGGCCCTTATCAGATTTTTACTTCTACATTCTACTCCACTATGGATGCACTGGGTGCACGTCATGTTATGCCCTCTTTTGAGACCTTTTGTGATAGGTTAACTCGTGAGCAGTCCAAGCTTAGTCAGATGGATTCTCTTACAGGTTCACAGTCATAGGCATTGCTTGCCAAGTCATCTCAGGATACATAGAAGCCGAAGCCAAAGCAGATATCTGATTCC
>MU226157.1:238379-265469 GCA_018584345.1 Thuja plicata | reverse complement strand
GTGCTCAAAACTGCCCCAAAGAAGGTTTGAGAGTAAACCCTGGTGGTTAGGTTAACCGCTAGAGGTTAACCACTAGCGGTTAACTGACGGCGGCGCCCATTTACAAAGTAGCGTTGATTTTTAACACTGCATGCGTTAGTTTTTAACGCAAAAATCAATTAAAAATTGATTTTTTAAAAAAAATTTTCACCTCGAAAGTTGAGCCAGAGAGAAAATTTTTCCCAGAGGCTACTGTGGCCAAAAAATGGCAAAATTTATATGAAAATTAACTCTCTCGGGCTTTCTGAGCGCGATGGTGGTGTCCGTTTTAGCTCAAAGTGCTCCAGAAAAAAGTGTATCTTCCAGAATGAAGAAGAAACCCCAGAAAAGTTGTGGTTTTTGCCCTTGAATCACAGCTTCACAAACCCCATACCAGGTAGCAGCAGTGTGGCTCTGATACCATATAGGATTTGAGAAATACAAATCCACAGAATGCCAAGAATACCTTCATGCAAATAACCTGTACAAGAGAGAAGCAGAAGGAGGAAAAAGCAGAACTCAGAAGTTACTCAAAAGGTGAGAGCAAAATTATAATCTGAATTAATTGAAAAAAGAATTACAAGGTTCAACCTATAAAGGTGAACAAAACCCTAAAGCCTAAAACAGCTAGGTTGCACATTAATAATTAATAAAAGAATTAATTATTAATGCATCTAAGAGAAAGCTTAAGCACTAAAGAGTAATAACTTAATTAATTAAATCAACATGATTTAATTAATAAGCAAACTAATGATTACTCTAACATTTAAAAGTACAATGATGGTAGAAAAAGGTTTAAAAACGCACATGAACTCTAGAATGATTGTTATTTGATCCACGTGCACTTGGATAAAAATACCAAATTCTTTGCTTGATTCAAGTCATTTGTTGCTAATAATCCCCTTGTAATAAATCAATGATGAAAAATATTTCTAGATTCTAATACTTAAAATGTGTCAAATATACTGACAAATACATGGCCAAAACTAAATCTTTCTACAAAGTAAGCTTAAAACCAAAGTGCAAAATGGGGTTAGTAAAGTCTAAATATTAATGATTCTAATTTTACAATTAGAAGGATAAATATCACAATTTAAAGGATGACGTCACAACCACATGTACAACATGTTTCAAACAATCAAGTTAGATCAATGCCTAAGATAGATTGATTTGGATTAATGGTTAAAATTAGAGAGATAATAAAAAAATATTGAAATTGCATATAAATAAGCATAGGGATACACAATAAATACAGGAGTAGAAGTAACCAAGACAAGGAACATTGACACAATTATGCACATGAATACACCATTGGAGTTATATGTATGCATTAAATATTATCCCAAATTAGACACAAAACTAAATGGTAAAGACATCTTTTTTATCCCACTTTGATGTGCATATGACTATCTAAGTATGAATTCTACATCTCTACATATGTTCATTCTTAAAATATTAAAAAAATGCAAGGCATTAATAAATGTATGTTCCTTAAAGGATGAAGATCCTCCTTCCATATTCTTGATGAGTTGTTGCAAAATAATCATAAAAATTTCTCTGAGAATCTTTTGAGGTACATGAAAATTAAAATGCATATATGAGAATGTTTACTAATCAAGCATTCTAAAGCTTCAATTGATTGCCCCATAAGGTGCAATTGAAGGAATGCCTTTTTAGATATATTAATAATAAACATAATCTAATATAAATACATTCATAATATAACACAAATGAGATAACAAAAAAATAATCATGTGATCAATCAATAATAATTGATAAGCATGTAAGTACATACAATCATCAAAATAGTAAAATATAAAATTCATAACTAAAAGAGTACACAATGAGAAGAATATAAATGATTTTAAAATAGAATTAAATATTATACTATTTCCTCTAATGTGAGAATGATACTAGTGATGCAATCCTCATAGATTAAAACCACACATGCATGTGCAATAAAGGGCATCATGTGACATCCATAAGAATAATTACATAGAGGGTAAGATCAATATAATAAGTAGTATCAAGATACTATTGATTCAAGCTTCTATGATAAAAATACTCTTTAAGTCATAGAAATTCTCGATATTTACCCTACATAATGCCTATTTTAATACTTGAAATGGCTTATTTAAGAACTTTAATGTTGTAAATCACATCCTATGCAGTTTCACATCACCTACATATTCCCTTCAGCTAGAATTAAGATATTTATTCTCTCTAATCCTTAATACCAATTCAAAACATGCCATATTGTCTTGTATGCCTAAATTCTCGATACTTAGGTTTGATTTTTGTTTGGATGTATGTGACCCACACAAACATCCATACGATGTGCTAGCATCCTATAAAAAATGACAAATGAGAAAGCTATTGGGATGTTACACTTGCCATGTTTTGATAGTGTAACACCTTTACCAACTTGTAGCAACATTGAGAATAAAATTAATTTTCCAAAACATCTCCATTTTACCTCCAATTCATCCTTTTGAACTTCATTTGCCATAATTCAATCCACACTTTCTTTTTACCATTCTTGAAGAACTTCTTTGTATTCACAATAGTCTAATTCTTACACCAGCTCTCTTATTTTCACTCTACACACTTTTTTATTCCACCATTGTTATTGCTACAATGATGCATTTTTTTTACATTATCACTAGTTGGAGAAGATCATTGTCACTTTGGCCAGGGTTCCTTGGTGCTTTCTTGCACTAATGGATTGCCCAAATTTTGTGCTCCAAAAGTGGTAACTTTCTAAGGCTATTAAGCATACATGTTTCTCTTTATTTATTTTTGTGTCTTTTATTCATATCTTGTCTAACACTGTCCACATAGGGGGAAACTCCAAAGTGGGGTTTTGATTGAAGCAAACCCCTATAAAACCATCCAACATGTTATCACACAAAATTCCACTTTGTTTTGGTTTACATATAGATTTATTAGAGCTCTTGTTTTGAATGAATTTGGCTTATTAGGCATACTCATTATGATCTTAGGTACTTGCAATCTTAAGTGAACATTATTTGCTCATTTCTATAAGAATAATTACTGCTGGTTCTTTGTGTAGGCGAATGATCTCACGTTATCAGTTCTCATCCATATGTGATTTGGATCTTGAAAATCAACCATCAGCTGGTCAGATTAAGGGCAACACTGAGATGAGACAGGGTGGAAAAATGTCTTCTCAAGTTGGAGGTTGAAGGAGAAGAAGCTTATTAGAAATTTCTAATAGAGTTTGAAAATGAAAAAGTGATCATGTCTATTTATAAAGTTCTTTTCTTCTTAATAGTTACCAAGATTCCTTAGAAGAAGAGGCATGTAGTGTTCTCAATTGGTTTGCATAGGAAGACTTTCACTTTGACAAAATTTTGCCAAAATGTATGCTTCCAAGTCTAAAGTTCCTCAAGAAAAAGTACCAAGAGGAAGGATAACAAGGAATGTTGAATCTCTTACTTGAAAAAGAGGGTTTGTTCAATTTATGTGAACCAATTAAGTAGATTATAAACAGTTGTATGCAGGAAGAGAAGCTAAAATTGTACCGATAGAGATTTGCATTATCGACAAGAGTCAACCCGATAGAAACGCTTAGAATAAAATAGCAACGTGTGGTTGGGATAACATATACCGATGGAGAGACGAGCAATAAGGAATAAAATATATCAATGTGAGTTAATAAAACAACAACAAGAAAGCAAAAGGAATACATCAAGTCGGTATAACATACACCAATGAACCCCATCGGCAAGACATAAACTAGCGGCAAAGGAATTCCTTGTCTTGCCGATAACTGATGAGGTTACCAATAAGACCTACTCCGATGGATACTAAAGAAGAAGAGTATATCGACAGAGGTTCTAACGATGAAATTCATTGGCGTAGAAGTGGTAATCAAGATAAGTGTTTTAGAGTTTTCCTGATGCCCAATGAACCTGTCGACACAACTCATAGCGATAAAAGGTGATTAAGGATGTTCTGAAAAAGAAAGCCAGAAGGACATATGTCGATAGTACAAGATGAGAACATCGGGAGGAGTCACACCAACGGACTCATCGTCGTAACAATAACTACCATTGAAGCAGATTTTGAGATATCCCGATGCCTGATGTGATTATCGGGATGATCTATACTGATAAAGGGAAAAATGAATGTCATCAGTGTAATAATCATCATCGGTATACCATTTCAATAGTTTGGTCGACCCCGATGAACTTATCGGTATTACCTATACCGATTGGAAAGTAATATAAAGACTTCATAGAGGAAAGAAGAGAGTTACCCTGATGGTGCCAAAAAAAAAATACACATCGGAGAGACTTACGCCGATGAGGAGCCGTTGTCATATCAGTTCGAGATGCAAAATAAATTGAAGTGATAAATAAGGTGATGGGAAAACCTGATAAGTTTGATGAAGAGTTAGAAGAAGAATGTGAAGAGTTTAGAGATGCAATCAAACAAGGATTGCCAACATTTGCTGGTTAGAAGGGGGATCTTAAGGACAAGGATAAGTGGATTGGAGAATTCCAAGGTTCCCTCAGTGCTGCCCTTGATGCTTCCCGGACTGATAGGATAGAGTTGAAAGAAGCCACTTCACAGATGGAGCACATGATCATGTTGGAGATCACTATCAAGGACACCACTCACGATGCTGACACTTATGCTTCAGAAAGATACTTGGATCACATTCAGAAATGTGGCGTGTTGTTGGGAGATTGATCCCTTTTCCAATTGTTTTCATATATGTTGTCTTGTCAAGTCTTTGTGTAATCAGTTTGTTATATCAGTTTGTTTAGTTCTCAATAAGGTAATTATGTCTCTTAGTTAAAGGGTATGCCATTTCATGTAGAATCGAATCCTCATCTATATAAGGAGGATGGTTTTTCTAGAAAAAAGGGATAGATAAAGAGAGATATATAGATATCACGAATATAAATTTTATTTATATAATGTATTTTTTATTTGTCTCTTAAAATATACGGTTGGAGAAGAACAATAATATAGTAACCAATTGGATTACTTTATGCTTATTTCAATACAAGTTCAGTTGTTCCTTCATATTTTTTGGTATTTATCTCTTCATTTAATCAATCAGTTCTCTATGATATAATCTATATTATTTAGATGCTTCAATGTGCTATCTTATGTCATTATAATTTTAATTAAGCTTCAGTTTGATCATCAGATTGAAGATTGGTTGTCAAGGCTTCACTTTGTCTTATTGGTCTTTCGCGAGGAAGTTACAATCCATAAGACAATATTGTAACAGCAAAATTTAAATTATTAATGCATATAGATGCCTCTGAAGTGATGGTCTTTCTTTAAGAGTAAGTTATTAAAACTGTCTAACAGAGTTATATGCAGGGTCACTTAATTGAATTGATAATAATCAGAAAAAGTATAAGGAACTAGTCTGACATTGATCTAAGGTAATTTAATCAAGTATCTCTAGAGAAATCTAAATCAATAAATCATATTCAAACATTTATACAAAAAAGTATTTAGTTTTACAAGAATTTCCTTTTAAGCAAGTATTTTAGAATTCACAAATTGTCTAAGTGTTTTCGGAATCACAATAGATCCGCCTCAAAAACCATTGCCATCTTGAGAAATCATTGAATTTTAATATGCTATATAAAAGACTCTAAAAAAAAAATTAAGATTGAGGTAAGGGTTCATCCGCCTCGGTCTAGCGCAGCCAAAAGTGCAGGGGAATTAGATTAGTGATCATTCCCATTCGTTGGCCAGAATTGATTAAGGAATACACATAAATGGAAGAGGCAAAGCTTTTGGATTTCCAATCTGTGGTTTTAAGAACCAACACAACACATTATTTGGTCTTCTAAGTGTACTTTCAGGTGAAGGAGCTACTTGGAAGAATTCTTAAGTATGCTTCATATTTTTGGTAATATCAATACTTCCTTTGTCACTTCAATTATTTAATGTTATTTAATATTTTCATTTTAGTTGTTTTGTATTGGGTTTTAATCATAATTTTTTTCTTCTCTGTGGAAATCTCCATTTTCTATCTATACAAGATACTATAGCACACCATTATAATCCATACACTATGTGTTCATCTTGAGTGGATAGCTTGTTGGATTTTCTAGGAGACATTTTGGTTAGTATATTTGGTTTTTGAAGTCTCAAGATCTTACATGATATCTATGTATAATTAAAACATTAATTTAGTTAATTATAAGATAAAACTCATGTGGTACCTCTTATTCTATTGACTATGTCTAGCACAAGAAAAGGAAAGTGCATTGTTGAGGTCAAAATCACATGCCCTTGAGCTCCCCATTCTGCTTCATATCACTCACCCTTCTATGTACATGGAAATGGTAAGTGTTCTTCTTCAGATGGTCCTTCATGTTCAAAACCTGCATCTCAACCTTTAAGTGCTCATCTAATTCCTCTTCCCACTCCCAAATAAAAATGAAGAAAGGTGTCTATGGTCGTGGCTAAGGTTCTTGTATTTATGAATTTCAATAGGAATGATTGTGAAAATGAATTTTCCTATGAAATGGGATGTTATGGAGTCTTCTCATACTTCCATTCCTATTCCCCATATATATGTTGGAATCTTATTGCACATGAGAATAAGAATCATCAATAGGAAATGGCTTAGGAACATGATGTCACATCAAAGACCGAGGACATGTCTTCCATTTCTACTCTTGAACCTTCTTTTATACTCTCAAGTTTCTATTGCTTTTATTGGACCTCTACTCCTATCTCTACCTCTACTTACTCCATGATTTTGGATTCAAGTTAGGAGATTCTAATAAATTTCACCCCAAAAGGGTGTAAGTATTCATTTCTACCTCTCTAAAAATAACTCTTATCACTTCTTTTTCTAATATTCCCCCATTTGTACAACTCATAAACATGCTTAATATGAAGGTTACATGTCTAGTGTGGTTTTGTCTCCTTTTCCTATTTCTTAGCACATCTTTATACTAGTTTCCCCAAGATCCTTCACCATACCATGGTTTAGGTGAGGATTTCATATCAACCTCTTAAGCATAATTTTGAGTAGGGTCTTGTCCCAAAATTCCACTATAAGAAGTCTTCTCATTTGGCTACCCTTTTTTTTTCTTATGTTCGTATAATTGAGGAGGCTCATCTTCTCTAGAGTTTGTCACCACCCTCTTTTGAAGGTTGGTGATGAGACTTCTATTCTGCAACCTTCTATTGAGTCACCTGACTCCTATTCCAAGAAGTTCATGTTCAACTCTCGAGAGTATATTCCACCATTGTCAACTATCTTCACAATATCATTGACACTTAACTCAAAATAACTAATAGATGATAATATTGAGGTAGCCTCATCCATATCCCTTGATCTAGGCAGGATTCCTAGTTTTTACTTGGCTACAATGCCTATATGAGCTCCTCCTCCTTCAACTTATGATCAAGATTACGATGACAATGACTTTCTAGAAGTGATTGACTAGAAATGTGCCTCTTCATGCCTTTATATTTGTGTTTGCTTTCCTGTTTATGTTCTCCTATACTTTTTTGTATATATTTGTGATCTATCTTAGAGGATCCAAGATATCCTCATAGGTACATGGATATAGGGGAGAAAATTTACCATATACTTCCTCTATTTGTATCACGATTCTTCTTTTTTATTGATCTTTGACTTTTGATATTTGGGGACAATGCAAAATATTGAGGCATTTAGGTCTCTTCCATGTTGACCCAATTTTTATTATTTTATCTTCATGTTCTTCTTCCTCAAAATATAAAAACTTTAGGTCCATACGATGATGATTCATGCATGATTATATATAGATACTATTGATATATGAATTCTATTGACCTTGAATATTAGGACCCCCTTGTTTCATTTATCCACGTGTTCTGTGTTTTCAAGAAATAAAATCTCTTCTCCTTAGAATAAATTGTGATCCTTTGCATAGAACTATGGGGAGCTATCATACTTATATTAAAAATTTCTTATCTTTTGATTCTCATATATCTTTTTGAAAGATGTTTGCATCCAACTATCTTCCCATCATCTAGTGTGGGGATAATGGCTTGGACCTTTTCTATATCCATGTCTATGTCTCTTTTTTGTGTCTGTCCAACAATATACATATTTAGTTCAATCATAGGTCAATGGGATTGACATATGGTCCTTAGCATGACACAACCTGCTAGCCATGCATATCAACACCATCTTATGTCAAACTAATTTTTTATGTTTAATTTTTGCTTTTGGTGTAATGTGTTTGACAACAACTAACATGTTTATGGTGCTACAATTCAACAATTTAATGTAGGATTGACTCAAGCATCTTCCCTAGGGGGAAATCCACATTGTTAGAGTACCATGCATCCCCTTCATATCCTATTGGCAAGTGATCAATTTTGAATGATGTGATTCACTTTTTGGTTTTTATTTATGGCAACACATCTGGGTTATTGATCGATTCCTTTAAAGTTAAGTTTTGGTGATAATGAAATCAGCTAAGTATAGAAGGAGAAATACAAAGGTATTTTGAGTATCAAAGATCGATATCGATGAGTTACAAAAAGAGAGCTTAGAAGAAGATAGTATGGGGTATGTGTGACCTCCGCCTAAGATATATTTTGTTTTGGTGATGTTTACAGTAAGTTAGAGAGATTTGAAGATAGATAGACAGACAACAGAACAATGGTACAAAGCAGCTGGACAGAAGCGATGATTCTGGGAGTATGATGTGGACTCCTAGAAATCGGAGTTGGATTATGATTGTTGATAACCTATTTTTTGATTATGTAAGAGCGTCGACTATGAATTTGATATTTTCTTTATTAAATGTATTTTTTATTTCGAGCCGACTATGTAATATTTGTATTTGAGAGCCGACTTGGTAAAGAAGAAAGATATATATGTAAGATCTTTTTGTTGAGCAAAGAAATAGTTGTGAACTGAGTTTTGGATGTGATATACGAATGGTAGAGTAGAGGATGACAGAGATCATTGAAGAACTATGACTGGAACTATCTAAGCATTAGAGATGCTTGTTTTGTTCATTACTGAGAACATTTTATAACACAACTATATTGTAATAGTTGTATGCTCAGTTGGCCTGTAACAGGGTGTTGTATACCTTTGACAGGGTTGTTATTCCTTTAACAAGGAAATGTACTATGTAATATTCATCTCCTAATAGGGCTAGGTCTCCTAACATGGACACTATACTTTAGTTCATGCTTGTGGGTACCATCCCCACCAGGGTTTTCCCTTGGCCACGATTTCCTTGACAATAAATAATGGTGTTATGAGTACTATGTTATTTTTGTATGTTCTTTTCATTTTTGCAAGCTTATGGATTATTTGCAATTGGTTTAAAAGTTTAATTAAGTGTTGTAATAATGATTCACCCCCCCTCTCAGTATTACCTAATCCTAACAATTGGTATCATAGCTTTTGGCCCTTGGAGAGAAAGTCTAACAACTTAAGGAAGATCATAATGGATTTAGATAGTTTACAAGAAAACTTTGATGCTGCACTTGAAGACCTTGATAAAGCAAAAGCAAAGAATGGAGAATTAAGATTCAACATGTGAAGAGCTGAGAAGTTTATAAAGAAACTTAGACACTAGCTTGAAATTTCCAGAAGTCAGAGACAGGATCTTGTGGTTCAGATAAAAGAAGATTCGGACAAAGACAATTCAGATCAGATGAAGCAACTTGAAGAAGAAAATGAAACCTTAAAGCTTGAGAATGAGGCCATGACTAAAGAGATTCAATTGCAAAAAGATGCTAAGAAGAAGATTGAAGAAGCTTTGAATAGTGCAAATACTTTGATAGAATAAATGAAGAATGAGGCTGACAACTACAAGAACAAGTATCTAGAATTGGAGAAATACAATCATATCATAAAAGGTGAACTTGTTGAGGCAAAGAAACACATTGAGAAACTTCACACTAGCAGTGATTTGATCAATGAACAAAGAGACAGATAGAAACCTAAAGGTGATATGACTGGTGTTGGATTCAATGAAGCTGAATGCTCGAAGAAACAAGAAGAAAAAATTGATGCAAAGATTGATGCTGAAAAACCTACTATTGAAGAACCTAGAGAGAAGATCAGACCCTTCAACGATAGATGCTTTGGTTGTAACAAGTTTGGACACATGAAAACATATTGCAGAGGTAATGCCCCTCTTAAGACCTTTTCTGGTTATTGTTTTAATTGTAATGGATATGGGCACAAGAAAGAAAAATGCAGGAAACCTAATCAATCTGGATATAGACAAGACAATGTCAAGAGAACCTATAGTGAAACCTACATGCTATAAATGTAATAATCTTGGACACATTGTGAAGTATTGTAAGTTTTAAGTAAATCAGGAAATAAGACCTCCTATATGTTACAAATGCAATAATCCAGGTCATATAGCAAAGTTTTGTAGGTATAATGGAGAAAACAACAGAAGAGTACCACATCGTATGAATACACAGAAGAATGAAAATGATATTGGTAAGAGTGTTGCAGATTTAAAGAATGATTTTGACATTTTCTTTAAGAAAGCAAAGGATAAAAATAGTGGTAAGACATGGAAGATCAAAGAGACAAGTGAGATATTGGTTCAGGGAGAGACAATATATGCTACTAGATCTTCGCCTAATGGTAACAAAGAAGAATAGACCTAATTGTCCGATCATGGCCTTAGGGGGAGCATTGGATGAAGATGTCAGAATATGGATCTAGCCCTTGATTTTGTGGATTGAGCTCTAGCGAGCTTAGGTATGATTGTGGCCGACATCATGGAGTATATATTTAAGAGCGCAACATTGAACAAAGCTTATTGTGTGATTGCGAGATTTATAGCCGACTGGACAACATTGGGTAATGTGAACTTTTAATAGCTTAACATCGTATAAAGCACCATATGATTATCTATTTCCTTACCATTTTACGAGCAGCGACCTAAGGAAATTAGAGAGCAGAGAGATTCAGTCTATCTTACAATTGCCTTGCGTGATCGATTGAAGCGAAAACTCAGAATTTAGTGTGTAAGAGGTATTTACATCATCTAGCTATGATGCACCTATTATTTATGATGTTGTAGATCAACCTACATATAAATTCAAGAAACATCCTTTCAATTATTGTGAAGAAGACCTTGAAGGAGCATTTTATCAGACACCACACGAAGTTTTACACGTAGAAGACATTAGGGCATACATTCATTTTAAGTATGATATATTGGATGTTGATAAAATTTCTACTGAAATGGAGTATATGACTGACAAAGTCAAATTATGAGAGATGAATACAAACATGTTGATCAATTGAGCATTATGAAAATTCTGGACTTATATGAATTCGACGAAGAAGAATGGTTTAAGATATTGTTGAGCAGAGTACATGATCAATTTATTTGGATAGGCGAGAAACTTGTGAAGATTTGTAGTGAATTGATTCATGAGATTACTCGATTGGATAATACTGGAATCATTCTTGTAATAGAGAAACATGTTAAGAAGAAAGTTGAAACACTAACACACTCGAAATGGGATAGGCGAGCTATGTCAGTAAGAGACATTGTGCAACATGATGTAAAATTTATTGTTATGATACTTGGTTACAAATTCTACTATAGTAGTAGACCTAATTCAGTATTTGCACGAGTTATAATGATGGCATATAGAATGGTGAAAGAGAATACTAAATACAATCTATGCAAAGTCTTAGCACAACAATTTCTAAAGAATGTGAAATTGATAAAGAAAGATAGATCGAAGACCTTCAAATTTGGTTCACTGTTGATGCTTATGTACATGTACACATTGAGCACAGATTTCTAGGCATGCACCCTAGTGGTTGGAGAAAAGGGATACCTACTGGTATACAGATTTCTAACAGTTACAGAAGACAAAACAACACATGGGTTGATGGTGAGTTGTTTGGTATGATTAAGATTCTTCAGAGGTAGATGAAAGGAAGATACAGGATACCTGGAGACTTAGTTGAGAAGTACATGGATACAATTTGTTTCCTGGTTGAAACTGATTGTGTATGCTTTGAGGTAGTTATATCGAGGAAGAAATGGTGTTATCCAATGGGATATGAGGTAAGTTCCGAGGTGTTAACTATGCAAATCGAACATGTCCTAGCATCTGAGATAGATACATCTGAGGAGAGATGGGGAACCTATGAGGAAAAATTAGATAAAGTAAGAGAGGAACAAACTAGAGGTTTGAGGAAAATAAAAGTAGACAACATTGTGCATGATTGTGGTATTAAGGCATGATTCACTGAGGAAGAGTTGAAGGAAGTTAGGAATAAGTTAGAAGAGCGATCTTCTGGATTGTCAAGTACTGCTACAGCGGCTCTTCCACCTCCTAAAGTAGTGATGGTAGACATTCCACCTCATACGGTTATTGATATAACCTCCCCTCCACCATAGCAGACCTCGCAGGCAGAAAAGATTATTCCTAGAGTGAGTACTAGATCCAACAGACAGATTTCACCACCTAAAGAACAAAACACTGTGAGAGAAGAGAAGAAACCTGAAAGTGACAAGCATATATCGAAACCTGAATTGAAGATGATTGAGAAGAGAGCTATCGAGCAAGGGAAGTTAGTTTCTATTAACAAATACTATGACAAGTATGAGGAAATTGATAAAATTTGGATTAAGGATGTTGTAGTTAATCATTTACTTGTTTTCAAGAAGAATCTATTGGAGATAGAGGGCAGTATACCTGAAGAGTTATATGGTAGATTGGAGACTAGGAAACAACTAGCACAGATTGAAGATGAAACTATCAGAAATCAAGAAATTGATAATATGTTGCCTATAGTTTCTATGCAAGAAAGAGACAGAATATTTAAAGAACTAAAACCTTTATTGAGAACTAAGACTATACTAGTGAAGATTATGGCAAGAAAATATGATGAAGTTACTGAAGAGACTCAGAAAGAACTGGACCAGATATTAATGAACACTACTCCTGAGAAGACCCCACTTCCTACAACTACTTTTCCTACACCCTTAGGAATGGGAGAGAGTTTGAAGACAGCTGAGGCAAGTGTTGAGAAGAGCGAATTTGATATGAAACTAGATTTCTATATTTTTGGTGTGCCTGTGACTCTTGACACTTCACATGATGAGAAGGACCCATTTGAAGAAAATAATGTCAATACAGTGACTGAGAAAGAAGGACATAAAGAATTGGAGTAGAAAGAAGAAAAAGAAAATGTTGAAGTCAAGAATGAAGTTGACACATATTCTACCTTATTGTTGGCAAGTAAAGAAAAATCTATTGATACGTATGTTGATTTCATGGATGCGGATGAGTTAGTAAAATTATCTTTTGCTGCACTTACTAAAGAAAAGGATAGATCTGACAAGAAAAGTGACAAGAAGACCAAGGTGATGTCTACAAAAATTGATACTATGAACAGATTGCTCCGACTACCTATTTTTTTCTAGAACAGAGATGATGTAGAGAACCTAAATTTGGCACTTGATACGTTTGATGGACATTATGAGAACTTGGTAAAGATTGCAAAAGGAAAGGTAGAAAAGAACTACTTAGAGAAGAAGCTATTTGAAGTTTGCTAGTATATCTCATGGGATTTGGGCATTCTGAGAACTAGTACATAAAATTCTAAGAGTTGTGTTGCACATGACAGGAAACTATTCAGCTATTGCATGAATCTTATCAGGCATGTTCAAAACATTGAAGACATTATTACCAAGGATAGGGAAACCTTCAACAACATGATGGACAGTTGTAAGACCTCTTCACAATCTGTAATGGAATTGGAAAAAGAAGTAACAAGAATTTTGGCTAAACTAAATGTATTGGATATTGATAAAGGGAGAGTTATTACAAGGTTTGGTTTATTGAAGAGTTTAATAACCCCTAAGCTATCAAGTATTGAAGCCCACTTATCAGACATGGAGAAAACTGCAGAATCATTGGCTAACTCTATGCCAACAAAGTTGAAATAAGCAGAGATAGCATCATTTGCATTAAATGGACTAATTCATGTTAGTCAACTATTGCTTAAGTCATGGAGTACGAAAGTGAAGATCTTGGAAGATTCCTTTCAAGATATTCTGAAATTGGTAAGCAAGCACTAGTTTTATTACTTTTTATGCACCTTTGTCATTGTTGTCAAAGGGGGAGACGAGAGAAGAGAAAAATGAATAGGGGAGAAGAGGATAAGATAATGCATAAGGGAGAAGAGGAAAACAAAATAGAGAAAGAAGGAGAGACAATTTTTATTTTGTTGGAACACTTTGTCATTTTTTTTGTTAAGTGTTGCCATCAATGCCAAAAGGAGAGATTGTTGGAAAGTGACCAATTTTGTATGATGTGATTCACTTTTTGGTTTTCATTTATGGAAACACATCTGGCTTACTGATCAATTCCTTTAAAGTTAAGTTTTGGTGACTCTAAAATCGGCTAAGTACAGAAGCAAAAATACAGAGGTATTTTGAGTATCAAAGATCAAGATCGATGAGTTACAACAAGCAAGCTTAGAATAATATAGTATGGGGTATGTGTGACCACCTAAGATCAATTTTGTTTTGGTGATGTTTACAGTAGGTTAGAGAGATTTGAAGACAAATAGACATCAGCAGAGCAGTGATACAGAGCAACTAGAAAGAAGCGATGATTCAGGGAGTATGACGTGGACTCTTGGCAATCGGAGTTGGAATATGATTGTTGATAACCTATATTTTGATTATGTAAGAGTGCCAACTATGCATTTTATATTTTCTCTATTAAATGTATTTTGTATTTCGAGCCGACTATGTAATATTTGTATTTGAGAGCCGACTTGGTAAAGAAGAAAGATATATATCTAAGATCTTTTTGTTGAGTGAAGAAATAGTTGTGAACATAGTTTTGGATGTGATATACGAATGGCAGAGCAGAGGATGACATATATCATTGAAGAACTATGACTGGAACTATCTAAGCATTATAGATACTTGTTTTGTTCATTACTAAGAACATTTTGTAACAGAACTATATTGTAAGAGTTGTATGCTCAGTTGGCCCCTAACAGGGTGTTGTATACCTTTGACAGGGTTGTTATTCCTTTAACAAGGAAATATACTATGTAATATTCAGCTCCTAACAGGGCTAGGTCTCCTAACAGGGACACTATACTTTAGTGCATGCTTGTGGGTACCATCCCCACCGGGGTTTTCTCTTGGCCAAGGTTTCCTCGACAACAAATAATGGTGTTATGAGTATTGTGTTATTTTCTTATGTTCTTTTCATTTATGCAAGCTTATGGATTATTTGCAATTGGTTGAAAAGTTTAATTAAGTGCTGTAATACTGATTCACCCCCTCTCAGTATTACCTAATCCTAACATATCCTTGGTAAAATGGTTTCAACTCTCTTTTTTCTAATTAAACTCACATATTTTCTTGAACATACATGCTTACTAAAGTGGGGGCAAAATGTAATGTTGTAATTTGCATCCTATGCACTTTAACATCACATATACCTCCCCTTTAGTTATAATTAAGAGTTTTATGCTCTCTAATCATTAATCTACCTTATTCCCTCATAAGCCTAAATTCTTGACCATTAGGTCTAGTTTTCACCAAAATATATGTATGCTGCTTGATGCACTAGTGTCTTGTAAAAATCCACAATTGTGCTAGTTGTTGAGATGTTACACATGTCATGTTTTTCTAGTGTAAAGATGTTGACAACTTGCAACAACATCGAGAATTTGACTTCCATTTCCAAAACCTCTCCATTTCACTCTAAACTTTCTTGCTACCATTCTTGAACAATTTAATTGCATTCACTAAACTCGAGCATTATTAAATTGGATCTCTAGTTTTGGGTCTACACACTTTGTTATTCCACCATTGTCATTTCTATAGTGATATATTGCTATCACATCTTAATTACGTGGAGAAGATCAATGTGACTTTTGGGTTTCTCCTTACTTCTATGCACTAGTTGGCTACCTAGAATCTGGACTTGAGTAGTGGTAACTCTATGATCATATTAGGAATATTGTCTTAGTTCTAATAGCTTATTTTTATTTATTTATTTTGTGTCCTTTATTCATATCTTGTCCAAGTTCGTTCGTGGAGGTGGGAACATCGAAGAAGAGGTTTGACTGAGAAAAACCCCTATACAACTGTCGTAAATTTATTTGTTCTTTTTTGTGTAGGTGTAGGTGCAAGAGCTTCTTGGAAGAAGTCTGTAAGTCTTCTTTATAATTTTGGTGACATCAAGGCCTTCCTTTTTCATTTCAATCATTTTATCTTGGTCAATACTTTCATTTTAGTTTTTTATATTCCTATACAAATTTGTGCTTCTCTATGGAGATCTCTATTTTTGTCCATACAAGATCCTAGCATGTCATTTTTTTGTCAGTGTATTGCACATTCATCTTGGGGAAAGAGGTTGTTGAATTATCTAGGAGACCCCTGTTGTTTGTATTCTCAGTTTCAGAAGTCCCGAGAGCTTAGATAATATTTATGCATAGTTGAAATAAACATTTGGTTTATTAGAAGGTAAACTTGAAGGTCATAGTTACTCGAGGGCTTATTTGAGTGAAGGGTAAAAATTTGAGTCCTAAGGATTTGATTATCCTTCGTAGCGGTTCACTTAAGTCATACTCTACATGCACATATATACTCCTTTTTGGGTGCCATTTTTAAATTATTTGATTTTTGGAGAACTACACAATCCTTTGTTGAAAGTATCTCACAATTATACTTTCAACACTTCTCTTTTTATGCTTTATAATCAATATACAATATACCCACTTGGTGGTAATTGTAAATGCATTAAATATAAAGTGCCATATCTTTGTAATTTCTTGGGGGGCTCTTTCATTGTATTGGGGAGATAACTTTGATGTTTTTTGAGACCATATATCTCATGCTAAATCTCTTCCATGTTAGTACTATTTACAATTCTCCCAATACATAGAAAGTTTTATGTGATTGTTGTGGAAAGTAAAATAATTCAAAAGAAGATCAAATATTCAATGACAAATGAAATGAAATAATTTCTTCTTATTATAATACTTCAAGTTATCTAATCCTTCTAATCCAACACATGTAGAAGCCTCATATGGTCTCACTCAAACATCTTGTGAGACAAAAAATATTTGAAGATAAGAAATGTAATCCAATGACTTGCATTCACATTTCATCTCCCTTACTACCTATTACAACATCAAAATCCCATGTTGATTCAACCATGACTTCTAGTGATTCATTGTAGTAGTATTTTAATATCAATTTTTAAGATCCATCAAATTGAGACTCGTTTCTACCAAACATATCATTTATATTTTTAAGTACCATATTATATATTTAGAACACATAATTGAGGTCATTTATCTTCTATTTGATGATAACTTTAACAGAGTTTTATCACCATCATCTTATTTGGATATGATTATTTTGTATCCTCCTCTTCTTTTATCACAATTTTGATAGTGACTTGGATACTTTGAGCGCCATTCAAAAACATTATATATTGGGATTTTCCATTATCCTTGAATTATATACAATAAATGTATTCAATCTTCATCTTTCTTCTTCTTTTCTAGTGTGGGACAATATATTGCATGTGCATATCATTCTACTTCTTCCCAAGGTGGGAAATGTTGTTCAATAATCATGGATCATCTTCAAAAATCTAGTCTCAAGCATCTACTATCTGACTATAGAGGCATTTTAAGGAGAAGCTAAATGGTCTTCTCATATTGGTTTTGGGAGGGGACATTTCCTTGCACAAGGTTCTTTCATTCTCATTTTTTGAGGGGTCACATAGACCTCTTTTCTCTCTTCTACAAGAGTAAATTTTTTTGTACTCGTGCACTAGAATAAATTCTTGAGGGGTCATGATGAGTCCTCCTCATTCTTCACTTGTATATGTTATCTTTTGGAGAGAAAGCATATAGACCCTTTTGAAAGCAAAAACATCAACCTATACAAGAGTGATTTGAACAAGCTTAGACAATAAATTGAAATAGAAGAAGTTTTTTGATATCCATGGGACTAAATAGTCTAAAGAACCACAAACCACATCATAAAGGACCACACAATAACTAGGCTATCTAGTAGGAAACTCTTCTCTTGTCCTTACGACTTGTTGGCACTACCAATTCACAAACTAGTGAGATGACCACCTAGAAAGAGCTCAAATAGAAAAACTATGTCAATTGTAGGTTCATTCCTGAGAGCTTGGAGAGCAAGCATATAGACCCATTCGAAAGCAAAACGTCGACCCACACACGAACAATTTAAACTAATTTAGTCAATAAATTATTATAATTATATTTTTTTAATATCCATGAAACCAAACAGTTTAAATAATCACGAACTACATCGTAAAAGACTACACAATAACCAGTCTATCAAGTACAAAACTTGTTTTTTGTGTTCTTACCGATTCACAAACCAGTGATATGGCCACCTAAAACTAGCGATGTAACCACCTAAAATGAGCTCAAATAACAAACTATATAAATTGTAGGTTCATTCCTAAGAGCTTGGAGAGCAAACATATAGACCCATTCGAAAGCAAGAACATCGACTCGTAGAAGAGCAGTTTGAACAAATTAAACAATAAATTTAAAAATATATATTTTTAAATATCCATGAAACCAGACAGTCTAAAACCACATCATAAAAGACTACGAAATAACCAGGCTATCAAGTAGGAATCTCTTCTCTTGTCCTTACCTCTTGCCGACACTACCAATTCTCAAACTACCCGTCAAATTTTGCCAACTACTTTTTCCTCTTTTATTCACAACTACAGTGAAAACATCGTCACCTGATGTTGCAGTTCTTATCAGATATCCTGTACGGGACAGCTTATATCCACTCCGAACTCCATGGAATGGACTCCAAGCTCTCTTATTGAATCTGATCCTCTTTTTCAATTCCACCGCCTTTTTGCCTACACAATTTTCGAAAAAAAACCCAAATCTTGGAGTAAAGACAAAGACATGGAGGAGCGGTGGATCCACTTACTCACCTGCCCCATCACGGAGAACAGTTGGAAACTATAAAGACAGGTTGTTAACAAAGGATTTCTACATTTCTCTCCAAATATCTGAAGGCGGAAATCGTATTCAAGTGGCCTTTCAGGTAGGAGTCAAGATTTGTTGACCTACTCACTCTGCATGCCAGCCATTATCCAATTCTATAAAAAGCTTTCAACGAAAAAGAATGGTCGTAACTAAAGTTGTTAAAATGGCAAATGATTTGATTGGGTCATCAATTTAAAAACGAGAGGGAGTAGATTTAGAATAGAAAAACTGCAATCGTGTTTAGTTAAAGGAGGTGCATTGGATCACGCTACATTATTAAAAAATTTAATGCCCTTAAAGTTGAGTCCATGTTAAAGGTGTAACCATTTATAAGTAGCAGAAGGGCCAGTGGTTCAATGCAACAGCAGCCATGGCTGAAAGCGGAGGAAGATTCAATGCAATGGTGGCGTTTGGAGTTGCAATGTGGCTCAGCCTCTGTTTTGGCGGCGCAGATGCAACGTTCTGGAGCTTTCCTCCACTTCCTCCATTTCATGGAGTTCCCCCCATTAAAGGATTTCCTCCCCTCCCTCCTTTTCATGGCTTTCCCAAATATCCTCCCCCAGTTTCTAGTCCTCCCCACATCCCCATTACCAAGCCGCCGCCAAAATACATCCCTCCACCCGTCCCCATTACCAAGCCGCCGCCAAAATATCTCCCTCCTCATATTCCCATCGCAAAGCCGCCGCCAAAATACCTCCCTCCTCACATTCCCATTGCAAAGCCGCCGCCAAAATACTTCCCTCCACCCACATATAAGCCTAAATTTCCTCCACCAGTACATGTAAAGCCGGGGTCACCTTATTATTATAAATCGCCACCTCCACCAACGCACCATCATCACCACCACCACCATCACCACCACCACCTTATCCCGCCACCACCCCACCACACAGTCAAACCTGGTGCTCCCTACTATTACAAGTCTCCACCACCCCCAATTTACAAGCCCAAATTTCCTCCACCTATCCACCACTTCTACAAGCCTCCACCAGTATATAAACCTCTACCGCCGCCATTTGTTCATAAACCCACGCCGCCGCCATTTGTGCACAAACCACCAGTTTACTATTACAAATCTCCACCGCCTCCAATCTACAAGCCCAAAATCCCACCGCCTGTTCACCACTTTTACAAACCGCCGCCAGTATACAAACCTCTGCCGCCGCCAATTGTGCACAAACCTCTGCCGCCGCCATTTGTGCACCCTCTGCCGCCGCCATTTCACTTGTCATTTCCACCATTGCCTCCTTTCGAAAAGCCTCCCGTTCACTACTATTACAAATCTCCGCCGCCCCCAGTTTACAAGCCCAAAATTCCTCCACCGGTATACAAACCTCTTCCGCCGCCAGTTGTGCATAAACCTCTGCCGCCACCAGTATATAAACCTCTGCCGCCGCCATTTGTGCATCCTCTGCCACCGCCATTTGTGCACCCTACATTTCCCCCATTACCTCCCTTCACAAAACCTCCCGTCCACTACTATTACAAATCTCCGCCGCCCCCAGTTTACAAGCCCAAAACTCCTCCGCCGGTATATAAACCTCTTCCGCCGCCAATAGTGCATAAACCTCTGCCGCCGCCAATTGTGCATAAACCTCTGCCGCCTCCAATTGTGCACCCTACATTTCCCCCATTGCCTCCCTTCAAAAAACCGCCGCCCTTCACATTTCCGCCATTCCCAAAGTATCCCACGCCTCCTCACCAGGCTTGATTATTCAGGCGCCGCCAGCGCCGCCATGCCTACAAATGTAACTTATCTTAAAGATCTTCTTTTTATCTTATGGTTGGTAACTAGATGTTTGTGTTATTCTCGATCAATCGATGGAAATAGAAGCTAACATATGTAAATAGGGGTTCTTGTTGTTTTTGGATTTGATGGTGTGTTTTTCGATTGATATTTTGGATTACATTCTGTTCTAGTCTGATGATGGATCAGTATGATCCGAAATATTGCAAAGAACACAATAACACAATCAATCTAAAACAACAGCAAGAAGCATAAAAACTGATATCCTTAAAAAATAAGAGTTCCAGTTATTCTAGATTTAGTGATTTACATATCCGTTTTCTAACTTTGCCTGTGTTTGCAGAATTCAACAGCTAAGGAATTCTTGTCTGGCGGAGCGATTTCTGTAGCTGCGTAATAAAATTACACTGTCTAATTCCTATGCATTGTTCAAATAAATGTAATTGTTATCATTGTGAGAGATGTCGGAGTTCCAGGCAAAATCTTTCACTGAGATTAGGTAGGTTTAGATTATTCCATCGCACTACCGCGATGCAGTGTGTGGATTGTAAAGGTCGAGTTTCATTATTTGAAGTTGTGTTAAGTTCTGGTGGGCATTGATGAACTGCACGTTGTATATCATCTTCTACCGTACATTTATAAAGACGTAATAAATTCTCTTTCTCTTGCTTTTGCTATAGATTTAATTGAGAATTGCATTGTTATGGAAGAAATTATTCATGATTTTTCTTCAATTGCTTTTTTTTACAATTTCATTCAACTTTAAAAGTTTCACGATGATGCTAAACTTTGAATATATGGGAGGATGAAAATAATGTTCAGATATATTTATTAAGGTTTAAATTTGATTGGATTTATTATTTGAAATAGATTTTTTTAGGTATGCCTAGCTAATATTATAATCTATTAAGAAAATAAAAATATAATCTATATTTTTAATAAAATAATAAATATATACAAGAATGAAAGTCTTATATTTTGTTAAGAGTATGTTAAAGAAGTGCAAAATAAATTTCGCATAATTAAATATATTGTATGAGTATGGAGTTAAATGTAAGGGATATTAAAATAGAAGTTTCATTTATTTGACAATCCTTAAATACATCTCTTAGAAGAGAAATTCTAAAATATGCCATTTACTTTTGAAGTTTTTAAAAAAATAAAAAAATACAAATTTAAGATTAAAAAAACATGTTAGAAATATCCTTTTTAAAGTGCGCACACACACTTGTGTGTGTGTGTAAAAGAAACCATGAAGTAATATGAAAGACATTTAAAAAGTTAATATACAATGAAAATTGTACATTTCACGAATGCAATAATAAACCTTTGTTTAATCGAAATCCTCTTAGGATTCCCTAACATCGCCACTGAAAGAAAAAACAAACAATAACCAATCATTTAGAAATTAATTGCATTATGAGAAATATATTGTCCATTAAGGCCCTGTTTGGTTGAGGAATTAGAATTTGACTCAAAACCTGATTATCTCAAAATAAGGTTTTGAAATTCCAGTTTTGTGTATTCGAGAGATAGTTTGGACCATTTGGTTGACCCAGAAGATGACTAAGACAATCCGTCTTTTGCGTTTGGTTGCCAATTTTGAAATTAGAATTGGAATTGAGAAACATCTGCCTTATTTGCCATCCTCTCGTCCACTATGCAAATGAAGTTTCCCTTGTCAATTTTCACGAGACTGCCACTTGAGGGACTCAGCTAAGCAGCTTGCATGCCCTATTTTTCCAATTCCCATTTTCGCTGGACAGGTTGAGAGGACATGGAAAACGTTGTGAAATCTGGTTTTACTGAGTTACAAAGGATTTAGTGGATTGGAAGAAGTCAGGAAGGAAGAGAGGGCCAATGGGTAGAGAAAGGCAGCCATTGGAAAGCCCCCTGGAAGCTTGGGGGCCTTCCAATTCTTCAAATACATTGATCATCACATAATCCACATTCTTCTGAATCTCGAATTCGTACATAACCACTTTGAACAATGAAATGACCGTGTCTTGAATTCGGAAGACAGTGTGAAGGTCCGTTAGCCATAACGGCATAATCTTACCTGGAAGACAAGTGATAAGGTTTTCCGGCTGCCATGCCTCCTTCAATGCATGCCACAAGTAGACCACTACTAATAAAAACAAATCCATGCCTCCAAAATCTTTGATTAGTATGAAATAAAGATAGAGGCGAACACTCCCTTTCACAAAAACACAAAACCAGAATATGAAATCATATTCCACCTATGGGTGGGAAGATTGTGCTGCCCATTTTGGGGTCAAAATTTGATTTTGATGTCCGAAACCGGAATTATATATTAGCGAACCAAACGATGGATTTGGGAAAAAAGAGGAAGTTCCGCACCCAATTCTGCCTCAATTCTGGTGACCAAATGGGGCCTTAGGTTCATTTTAAGCTCCAAAATAGATGTTCCTAATTTCTTCAACATAAAATCATTTAGGACAACCATCCTATCTATCACTCTCACAATCATTTCATTTTGATTAATAAAATTATTCGAATGGACATAACTTTATTTGTCATGTTTGATTCTGTCATTAATAGTATATCCAAAAGTAACCTTTCATATCATCCGTCTTATACACAGTATCCCATTAAGTGATCGATTTTGACTAACAATATATTCTATTTGAATCTAACAAATTTAATGATCGTCTATCAACATCATAGCATATTCCATACAAGATAATCCGGTTACATCAAGTTACATACATATTAATATTCGTCCATTATTTCCATTACAGCATATGGACTAGAACATCTCATACATCCATCTTAGCAAAAGTACATTTATATCCATGAACACAAGCATAATTATATTTAGTTAACACCTTACATAATAATAATTCATCCTTCTTTCATACCTTCCCTAGTCACAAGCCATCTAATGATGTTGTTAGTTCCACCCTACTAAAGTGTTGATTACAAATACATACATATAACATTTAGTAGGAGATCATTAAATGAATTCATTTCCATAATAATCATATAGAGATCTTAACCATTCACAAGACATATAACTATATTCAAACAATTAATAAGAAGCCTTTTAAATAATAGGTACACTTCAATAATTGAGATATTTAATCTATTTCCTTTCCTTTCTACTCATTCCATAAGAACATTTAAACAACATTATACACACTTTCTCATAGATTCATTTTCTTATATTTTCTTTACTTAACTTTCCTACAAGATTAACAAGGCATGCATATATAACTCAACATTTACTCATAGCATAAATAAACATTTCTTCTTTCTCTATTCACATTATAAAATCTGAATCAAAACATATCCATTTTCCCATTTATTTCACCTAGCTATCTCTACCCCTTACATTGATTCTAAATGAAATTATATCAATATATCATAATTACATCAAACTCCTTTTAGGAGTATACAACTACATAAATTATTATACAAGAGTATATCACATCATAAAGTACAGGATGAAGTCTCAATGCAACAATATGAAAGGAACAAGTGCAAGATTCATCCATGTAACACGAACAATACCTGGATAACAAAAGATTAACCACCCAACCATGTGGAATCCGTAGGCACAATCCACCGAGCTAGGAGATAGACACCAAGACCCACACAAGCACAAAAACTAAGAACATAAAACAAGGTGGTAAACCTTTCCCAAAATAAGCCATGAAAATTCAAGCAAACATCAACCACAAACAAAAATACTAAAGGAAAATAAAAAACCAAGGCATAAAGACTCTAGGCTGCAAGTAAGGTGAGTGTCATCACATAGCCCTCAACCCCTGGGTTACCCTAGCAATATCTTTGGACCCCTAACGCCAAGTAGGCACATGTGGAACCAAACACCTATCATGAGGACAAGGTTGTTTGATTGTGTCATCTTCGTCAACACCTTTTCCCACTCCCATACCTAGCATGTACTAGTGCTAGCGGCATGGGAGAGGCATTAATTAATATTTTTAATGTGTAATATCCCCAGTTCATTTAGTTAGGTTATCACTTGATTAAATAACTCGTTAATGAGTTACCCTCGTAGCCACTTTAGGCCCCAACCCCAATTGAGAGCCACTCACCTACTGTACGTAGGTTCTTTACCCATGAAATTTAGGCATAACAAGTGTATCCATGAATCATATATCACCATGATAACAATCCATAAGTCCAATAAGCATATGGGTAAGTGCACCAAGATGGTGTACAAAAAAAGGGGTATAAGTGGCCACTTTTTTATTTTTTCCGAAATAAGGTAAAGCTGAACTTGGAAGAGAAATTTTAGAGTCATGCACTAAAATCTAGAAGATGTGAAAAGAAAAAGAGTTGTATTACTCTGAATCTAGTTTTTAAACTACTAATTTTTTTAAAAAATGGATAAGATTAAGAGGGTCAAATCCTTTGCTCACAGAAAACTGATCTTGATTTTTTTAGATGAAATAACATAGTGTCTAGTGTGCACATAAAAATGTCATAGTTAGATTTACTAATTTGGAAAATAATTTAATAGAAAGATAGATACTAGTGAGAACTAGAAATTGTATATTGTTTTGTAATTTTTTGTTGATAATTTTATTTTTAATGATTTTTTGAAGTGGGCACACCTAGAAAATCAGATGTTTGTTCATGCGCAAAACATAACTTGCACCAAAATAATGAAAAAAATGATTTTTTTTAAAGTGTAAAGATTTAAGTGCATAAGAATAATATATAATTTATTTTAAATTTTGTCAAGTCGATCAAAATTTATTAATAAATGTTACTCATATGTATCTGAGAAATGTGGAGACACTCGTAAAAATAATTAAATTTTGATATGTCAATGTTGCTCAAAAATACAAAACATTAGATGGCTAGAAAGCTTAGAAGATGTATGAAATTATGGTGGCAATTTAGAAATACCCAATTGATGACATGTAGACTTGATGAGTAGGAAGTTGAGAAAACTGTTTGGAAGAAGAAAACACATGAAAAAGAGGGAAATGGAGGGAAATGAAGTTCCCAAGCCTCAACCTTGTTATCCAATCTTATTAACTAACCTTGTTCTTGTTGGAAATGAGTTGAGTAACTTGATGACATTAATTTTTCCATTAGTACACTTAGTGAAAAACATTGACAAAGATCATCGGTACAAGCATTACCGACGAACTACAAGCATTACCGGCAAACAACGAGCATACCCGATAGAACACAAAGGTCACGAGAAAATGCTAAGTATGGAATTGACCGATGAACACTGACAAGTGTTGCAACGATGAAGTGAACAGGACATCACTGACGGGTCAATAACATAACATTGAAATCATCATCGACGACACAGTTTTGAGAACAAAACCGACGGAACAGAAAAGGCATACCCGATGACCAATTCAAGAAAGGAACACTGACGACAAAGAAAACCGACCGTTAGAACCGACAATCAGTTAGAGAACCCGTAAATAGTGGATTTGAGTTCTACACATCAGATAAAGCAAAATAATTCTATTTATAGAGTTTTAATTTGTTTTAAATCATAACTTGAGGGTCAAGAAAGCTTTATGTAAATGTTTTAAAGCATCCTAACAGATCTAAAACATATCTAACCAAAGACCAAGGTCAAGTTGTAAACCTTGGATCTAGAGTTAACTTGCAAAGCGTGAATCAAGAATTGAGCTATAATCTAGTATAAATAGATGTTCAAATCAATTGTGAGTTAATGAATTCATTGTTGTTGATAGCCACGATGAGAATCTAAGGAGAAGAAGGCAGAATTCATGCAAAGTTCAGAAACAGATCATATCAGTTGTCAAGAATACACAGAGGCTACCAACGAGTAGACAAAGGTATTATTCAATCATGGAAGGATGATTACTCATACATAGGAAGCTTTATAGGATCTATTATCAGCAATTAGAGATTGCATACATCATCAGATCAAAGACATATTTAGTTGTATTCTAACAAGTGTATCACATCTAAAATCCTTTTGTAGAAGGTGGACTTAATCGTTCTTTACAAATCTCTTAACAGAGTGCACACTTAACAGTGTTGCTAAAGCTTCAAATGAAGTAGATCTTAATAGGTCTCCACTGTAATAATTTTAACAGGGTAGGTCATTAGAAGTGACCAATTGTAAGCCTTAAATGGCCCCTTCTTATTTGTAGATAGTGAAGTCTTGTGGGTAACAATCCCCACCGCAGTTTTTACTTCCTAACAGGAGTTTTCTGCGATATCATATCTTGTGTCATGTGTTATCTATTTTCATGAATGTTTCTTTTATGATTACATA
>MU226157.1:193320-211180 GCA_018584345.1 Thuja plicata | reverse complement strand
GAATACTATAAAGGTGGTTCAGTAAGAATGGGTAATGACACACCTTGTCCAGTTGAAGGTAGAGGAACAATAATGTTGAATAACCAGATAAAGTGTGAGAATGCTTATTGGGTAAATGGATTGAATTTAATCTATTGAGTGTTTCTCCGCTGAATAACTCAAGTCATAAAGTAGAATTTGAAAATAAGAAGGCAAAGAGCTTCAACAAATCTAGAAATCTGATTGGTACCGGTGAGCAGACAAAAGGTAACTTATTCTATCTGAATGATACTGACTCCACTTATTTGATTGCTACAAATGAAGACATATGGTTATGGCACAAAAGATTGTGTCATGTGAACTTTGACAACATGATAAAAATTAGCAAAAAGAGAAATTTCAGAGGCTTACCGACAATGACCAAGCCCGACAATATCATGTGTAAGAATTGTCAAAAAGGCAAAATGACAAAGTCTAGTTTCAAAAGCAAAACCCATACATCTGATGCAATTCTAGAATTAGTCCATACTGATTTATGTGGACCTATGAGGACAAAGAGTTACTATGGAGATAGATATTTTATTCTCTTTGTTGATGATTACTCTAGAATGATGACAGTTCTATTTCTAAAAGATAAATCAGAAGCATTTAAGATGTTTAAATGGTATAAGGCTATGGTAGAGAAACAAAGTGGTAAGGATCTAAAATGTTTGAGATCAGATAGAGGAGGAGAGTTTATATCAGATGAATTCACTAATTTCTATAATGAGCATGGTATAAAAAGACAAGTTTCTGCACCAAGAACACCACAACAAAATGGGATTGCTGAGAGAAGGAACAGATAAATAGTTGATTGTGCTAGAACATTGATGATAGAGAAAGGAATCACCCAAATCTTCTGGAGGGAATCTGTTAGTACTGCTGTCTATACACTTAACAAAGTACAATTGAAGGACACAAAGAAGACACCCTATGAGCTATGGTATTGTAAAACACCCAATATAAGTTACTTAAAAAATTTTGGTAGTCAATGTTATATCTTAAAGGATGATAGAAATTGAAAGCTTGACACCAAAAGTGATGAAGGTATCTTTCTAGGGTGTTCCACAAAGAGCAAAGCTTATAAATGTCTTATCAAGGCTTCTAACAAAATTGTTGAAAGTGTAAATGTGAAGATAGATGAATTTGTAGAAAAGAATGAACTGGAAAGCACTAAAGAACTAGAGGACTACAACAAGCTTATATATTGTGAATAACCCAACACTCTACCCAAGAAGCAATGCTTAATTTTAGAACAACAAAATGTTGCAATCGACAGTCAGACTGCAATTACCGATGGTCAAGATGGTAATCAAAATAATGTGCAAGGTGATGAAGAACAAAATGAAGATCAAAATGATGATCAAGCTGATACAAAAAGAGCTACACCTTTACTTGTAAGATATGTAAGAAGGAACCATCCAAAGATCTAGATCATAGGAGATAAGAAAGCTGGTACAAGAACAAGAAGTAAGTCTTTAAGCTCAAGTTGTTTAATTTGTGAGTTTGAGCCAAAATCTGTCAATGCTGCACTTGATAATGAAGAATGGATAAGTGCTATGAATGATGAGATTGAGAAGATTGAAAAGAACAACACATGGTCACTTGTGCCAAGACCAGATGATAGAAAAGTCATCGGTACAAAATGGATATCTAGGAATAAGATGAATGAGAATGGAGAAGTCACAAGAAACAAAGAAAGACTAGTATGCAAGGGGTATGCACAAGAAGAAGGTATAGACTATGAAGAGACCTTTGCACCTATTGCTAGGCTAGAAGGATTAAGAATAATACTTTCTTATGCTACATTCAAAGGATTCAAGATATACCAGATGGATGTCAAGTCAGCATTCCTAAATGGAATACTTGAAGAAGAGGTATACATTGAGCAACCAGAAGGGTTTGTCGATCCAGACAAGAGAAACATGGTATGTAGACTTCATAAATCCTTGTATGGATTGAAAAAAGCTCCTAGAGCATGGTATGAATGAATTCATTCCTATCTTATAAGTATTGGATTTGTAAGGACTAGTGAAAATATTAATCTTTATTTAAAGGAAGATATTGATGCTAACACTTTGATTGCTGAAATATTTGTTGATGACATCATATTTGGAGGAAATGATATGCTATGAAAATACTTTTCTAATGATATGAGAAAAGAGTTTGAGATGTCTATGTTTGGAGAGATCAAGTTCTTTCTTGGTCTACAGATCATTCAACAAAGTGAAGGTATTTTCATTACACAGTCCAAATACATTAAAGAGGTCCTGAAAATATTCAAGATGGAAGATTCCAAACCAGTTGGAACATCGATGGCTACTGGATGTAAGTTGACAAAGGAGGACAAGAAAATAGAGGTAAATTAGACTTTGTACAGATCAATGATTGGAAAACTCATGTATGTTGTACACACTAGACCAGATATTGCACATGAAGTAGGAATTGTTGCTAGATTTTATGCTAACCCCAGGGAATCACATATGACTGTTGTGAAAAGAATTCTAAGATATCTGAAGAACACTGAGGAATTTGGCTTATGGTATAGAAGAGAAGGAAAATTTGAACTTAAGGTGTTTATCGACGATGATTGGGCTAGAAATCTTGATGACCGGAAGAGCACAACTAGAGGAGCATTCTTTATGGGTGACAGACTTGTCACATGGATTAGAAAGAAGAAAGGATGCATCTCTTAGTCTACTGTAGAAGTAGAGTATGTTGCTACTGCTGCAAATTGCTCAAATATTGCATGGATCAAACAGTTGCTGGAAGGTATGCATATGAAGATCTTAGAACCAGTGATTATTTATTGTGATAACACCAGTGCAATAAACATTTCCAAGAATCCAGTCATGCATGATAAAACTAAACAAATTGCCATCAAGAATCATTATTTGAGAGAACAAGTTCAAGAAAAAGAGGCGATACTTGAGTATGTGCAATCAAAAGAACAATTAGCTGATATCTTCACCAAGCCATTGCCTAAGGATACATTTGAGTACTTGAGAAAGAGACTAGGGGTCAAACCCTTGTCTACCAGTCAGTAAAAGAATGAAGGCTACATCAGCCTACATATTATCAAAATATCATTCATGTTGATTCTAGCAAAGAGATGAACTTCAAAGATACATCTATATACTGACAGGTATATATCAGAACCAAGCACCAAAACATATTGTTGTATTGCAGATGGATAAGGGAAATTCAAGGAATATATTATGGATGGAGAGAAATGATTGTTTGACATGAATGTAAGATATTTGTAAAATATTTGTTTGGAATTGTTGTAAAAGGGATATAAATTATTCATATTATCACATCTTTCTGGTAAAGGTGAGAGATTATTCATTATCACATTACTCCAACAGGGAGAAATTTAATCCTTAGGGAGAGAAATTGTATGAAAAGATTATACAAAGGGAGAGTTGTAGACAAGAGAGAAAGATATCAAAAGAGAAGAAAATTCAAGGGAAATAAATTTACAAAAGGAGAGGACACAACACATTAGAATAAAGAGAGCTGCAAGAATAAAATCTAAGCTAAAAATAGAGCTTACCGATGGTCAGACATTTATCGGTTATCAAAACAAAAAGAATGATAGTTTGATGAAACTCAACTATTGTATTTCATATTGTATTAGAAATAGTATATTGTGATAATATAGTATGTTTCCATCAATTCCAAAGGGAGAGATTGATAACATGTAACTGATTGAATGTTTGACAATGTTAAGTTGAAGATAATGCAAGGCAGTAAATCAGTTAATGATTTGTATTGTCATTGATGTCAACTTGATATCATCTGTATGGTCATACACATAAAGCCAAAGACTTCAGAGAACCAAAAGAACCAAGGTTATGCTTTCAAAAATACATAAAATTCAAGTATTCACAGAGTGACAAACAACACCGACAGAGTGCACACCATTGGTAAAAGCAAAGAGGAACAGTCACAGTGATACCCGACGATCAAAAGATAGTGTTTCTCGATGAAGAAAAGCCACACTGTTGCCCGACGAGTAAAATTACAATGATGCCCAATAGACAGAGATCATGAAACTAACTAGAGTCTCGCTAATGGAACTGTCAGTTGTCACCAACAACTAACTGCAATGGTGACCGATGGAACAAAGAGTTTAGAAAATGAAAAAATATCTAGCTGGCAGAGCTAAATAAGGACTTAACTGGTTGTCTACTTTGTTTTATTCGACCAAAGATAAGTGATTGATTTAAAGCTGATTTTTAGAGTTGGCAAGAAGATATCTATGAGACAAATCAGGAGTTATGCTTTAAATCTAATTGGCTGGATTGTTTTTCACGCCAAGAATCAAGAATCAAGAAACAATGAATATCATGTCTATATAAGAGACAAGCTTAATTCATTTTTGCAATGCATGAAAAGGGGATTAAGGGGAGTGAATTGAAAGAGGATGCTGAAGAGAAAATAATGAAGAATAACTTCATACAGTCCTGATCAATCAAGCTGAAGGAGAGCTAAGGAATTCTGCAGACACTGATGAATAGTGAGCACAACATCATAGAGCAGAAAGTGTGAAGCACAAAGAATTGAATTGATACATTGATCAGAGAGGTAATGTACTTAAATAGATCTAAAAATCTACAATTCAAAGTTGCATCATGAACATCTCATAGTGTTTCAGTTTAACCATTGAAGCATCAAGTATCTCAACAGAGCAGGACTTAATAATCTTCTATATATTGAGGTACATCTCAAGGAGTGCCAAAAAGGTTGATTCATGAAAGTAGCATTGGATATTCCTGATGCCTATTGATAGTCTAAGAGAGAGGCTGATTCAAGGATGGTAGCATTAGATGCCTGATACTAAGTGACAACCTCTATGTATAAAATCCTCTAACAAGGCCGCACTTAACAGTGTGTTTGTAACCTTTAACAGGGTTGGTTCCTAACAGGGCTCACTTCAGAAGAGTGAAATTTTGGGGTACCGGTCCTAGTTTTTTTTCCTTAACAGGGTTTCCATGTTAAAAATTCATGTGTTATGTGTGTATGATTCATTTCTTTACTATTTTGTATCTTACATAGTTAACTCTGGATTGATCGGTATAATCTACTTATTTACTGAGTATCGGTAAATAGTTATACTGCTTATCAGTAATCAAGAAAGAATAAGGATTGACAGAGAACACTGACAGACAGTTAATCAATATTAGTATTTCATGGCATGCATCTTTTAGGGATATAATACTCTGAGGTTTATTGATTGGTGGTTAAGTTTGAAGGATAAATTTTTGAGGCCTCTAATTCACACCCCCTCTCAATTATTACTTATAGCTTGCCTTTTGGATTTGGTTGTGGCTGAGTAGGAAATTGGGTTTGCTTTGGATTAGGACTAGTAGCTACAGGAGGTGGAATTATTATAGGAGGTGGGACTGGCGGTGGCAATTTTGGAAAAATAGGATTTTGGTTAGGCCACTATGGAGGCCCCCTCCATTAGTTATTTTGCTGCCAATTTCCTTGCGGTGGTTGCCATTGGTTTTGCTGGTTTGGCCATTGGTTATATTGCTAGTTTGGCCATCGATTTATTTTCTAGTTAGGCCACTGGTTATTTTTCTGGTTAGGCCACTGGTTATTTTGCTGGTTAGGCCACTGGTTATTCCAGGCTGGTTGAGAGTACTGAGGAGTATTCTGATAACTTTGGTTTTGCCATTGACTATTGTAAGGAATTAAAAATTATAATGGGTCCTGAGGCATACCTTGTCTTGAATCCCATGGTCAACATTGAGAAACTAAGAACACTTTCTCATTGTCTCCTATTTTCATGTACTCGGTAGGCAAATGTTGATTTTCCAGGTTCGCCACCAGCTTGCATCTGCAGTCTTTCTTTTGTTTACGACAATGTGGACAGTACTCAGCTAACTACAATTCAATGTCTGCATGTTTCTTCTTAGTAGTCATGGTGTCAATATTTGTAGCAACATCATTAATGATGTCTTACTTGAAATTTGCTAGCAAATTAGATATCTCCAACTTAGAAACGCCTGAACTGCTCCCTGTAATGACTATAGACCAATATCCTCTGCTTTTCTTCCCAGTTGACTTGGAGTAGTTGAGACATATTTTATTGAGGTCATCCCAAGAAGATTGGGATATGTCCACACTAGCCATGAGGTCCAATGCTTCCAAATAGCTGTCGTTCACTCCTCTCCAGAAGACTAGTTTCTGTGAATCCTTCGCTAGAGCATGTTGGGGATTCTTTTGCATGGTATATAAATAATGTGAAACATAGTCCTCCAAAGTTTTGTCCTCCTTCTGTGACATTCTAAAAATTTCATCTCCCCTCGAGTCACTCCCCTTGCAATATTCTTTGTATTTCTACAGAAACAGAGTTTACATCTCATCCCACGGTCCTGCTGCATTTGCCCCTAAGCCCATGAACCAACGTAAGGTTGACTCCTATAGTGTTGCTGGAAACAACTTGAGTTAATGGGCATCACTATTATAGTCAAAGCTATGACAGAGAATGTCAAACTTGAACAAAAAGGTGTCAAGATCTTTGGTTATCAACCCATAAAACTTTGGAAGTGCAGCAGAGGGTATATTTTTGAGATTGGCATTGTTTATAAGGCTTGGTAGAGGAAACAGGAAAGTAGGTTGTGCCATTAATAGAGGTATTGGGAGTTGGTGTTGCTATTGGAAAGGAATATTAGTGACAGGGTTGTTAGCAACAGGTGCGTTTGGGTCAGAATTATCAAGAAAGATGGCCAAGATTTCAGCGAAAGGCCGAAGACCACTTATGTCTAAAGGCTCTTCTTTAGAGGAAGATGCTGCAGGAAACTCAGGACTTGCATCAACAAAAGGTAACTCAACTTGTTCAGCTTGCTCATTCAAATTTGTAGGTTCTCATAGAAGAAATCTGCCATATTCATCTCTTCTTCCCCTTTGATGCATGCAAATGAATTCTTCACACTGGTGAAGAAAATTTAGGACCACAAACCACTAAACTAGCTAAAAGAATGACAAATGGCTTAGAAAGTTTCTTAGCTTGACACATTCCCCGACAACGGTGCTAAAAATGAACTTCCTCACAATAGGTGCTTAGTAATCATGCCCAAAGCCCCTCTTAGGAATAGTTTATTCAGTCTAAGGATCACTTCTCCCACCATGAGATGCATTTAGTTTGTCAACCCAAGGACGTATACTTGAAATGGTATGAAACAGTATGTGCACTAAGTTCCTTAAAGAGTCACTCTACCTATGCTGCAAGAAAGTAAAGTACATGAAAGGAATCTATACTAGGGCTGTAGGAAGAGAAACACACTTAATCCTTACTAAAATGAATGCTTCAACTTGAAAAATCTACTTAAACCTATTCTTTCAACCTAGAGCATTCACTATAACTATCCTTGCAGGTGCTGCAGGAACATTCACAAAGTACAATGCTGCAGGAAGAAACTATATTCTTATATCTAGAATGCTGGAAATGTAGAAAGTAAATCTATTCTACTTCTACTCTAATTGACCTACCAAGTGGGCCCCCTTGGTCAGCTTCTGCTAATCTATGAACATAGAATATGAACCAAAAGTTACTTCATTATCTTTCAAAACTGATTACATGAGAATGATACATGAAACCGGAAATGAACTTGTTGTGCAAGATATAATTAGAACATTGTATTTCCAAAAATCTCTGAACTTACAAACTATCAATCTCATCCCTATAAATAGAGGATTGACTTCTTTATTCTAAAATAGAAAAAGGAACTATCTAATTAAAACTGCGCCAAAGAGAAAAAATAGGAAACACAATAGCCCACGACATATGCAATGAAGTCTGGGCGATTGAGTCAACAACATTCATGCATCTTTGAAACAATGGCTCCCTATTTGCAGTAGCTGTGTCTTCTAATGCCATGATGGATTATCCATTAGAAGCTGGTCTTTAATGTCCTCCTTCAATGTTGTCGACCACTCCCAGCGACTCCTACTTCCTGGCAGGATTAGTTATCATGCAAAAGATATTCATACAAGTATCTTATTCAAACTAATCTAGATGTTAGAACACACATTTTGATTATTCTATGAAATACTGCAACATATATAATATTGACATAATATGACATATCTATTCCACCCATCGTTTAATGGTTCTATCTGTACTTGACATAAGTTCAACTGACTAAAAGTTCACAATTATTCTGATAATACTTAAAAATAGAGTATGAGGATTAATATAATAGAGATAGTAAAGTGGTCTCATCAATTATCATCAACAATCTCCCTCTTTGGCATTGATGGCAACACAACATGTCATAATACAAAGGATTATAGAGCAGCATTAATAAGGAGAAAATTTTATTAATGTCCTTAGCTTCATTGTAATCCTCATCCAGAAAACTCCCTTTGTCTTCACAATCACTGAAATATAGATTTCTCCCTCTTACATTAATCTTTATTTCTGATTAAATTTCTCCCTTTGTCATCAATAATCTTTCCCTTAATAATTTCTTTGGCATGACATCAATAATCTCTCCCTCTTAGACAACCAATGCCAAAGACACCATCCAATACACATCCAATGAAGTTGTAATGTACCTCTTTGTACTGATTTATATGCAATAAGCTCTGACAATCTACATCAACATGTTAAATCTATTTTGGAGCTTGGTTGATGCATCAATAATTTGTCCATTAGTGAGCCTTAGTTAGGAGAATCACCCCTATCTTTCCTCTAAGATACAATAATGCATCCTTAGGTAACAATTTTTTGAATATGTCTACAATTTGTTCTTTAGTATTCACATATTCCAACCTTACGTCCTTGTCCTGAACCAATTCTCTCAAGAAATGATACTTTATTGCTATATGCTTAGTCTTAGTATGCATCACAGGGTTCTTTAAAATGTTAATTGCATTAGTGTTGTCATAGTAGATAATAACCAGTTCTTTGATTTCCTCCTTCATACATGACAACAATTGTTTGAACCATATGATATTTGAACAATTTAATGTTGAAAAAACATACCCTACCTTTGCTATAGACTGAGAAATGCAATTCTGTTTCTTACTGGTCCAAGAGACTAATCTCTTACCAAGGAATAATGCTCCAACACTTGTGCTCTTTCTATCATCAACACTTCCTGCCCAATAAGCATCAGTAAAAGTCTTCAAATCAAAGTTTCCTCCTTTCTTATACCATAATCCATACTCTTTAGTACCCTTAAGATATCTCAGAATCCTTTTGACAGCCATCAAGTGATTCTCTCTAGGACTAGCTGAAAAACCTTGCAACAATACCAACTATTAATGCAATATCAGGTCTAGTGTGAACAACATATTGAAGTTTACCAATGATGGATTTGTAGGTAGTCTGATTTACCTCCTTTGAATCATTATGCTTAGACAACTTATGTCCAGTAGGCATAGGTGTCCCAAGTGGTCTGGAGTCATCCATTCCAAATTTCTTCAGTATCTCTTTGATGTATTTAGACTGAGTAATTTAGATACCATCCTTCATCTGATAAAATTGTAAACCAAAAAATAATTTTATTTCACCAAACACATACATCCCAAATTCCTTACTAATAGCTTCAGAGAATGATTTGCATAAATCATCATATCCAGTAAAGAGTATATCATCAACAAATATCTCTGCTAATAGTATCTTGTTTTGAGATCCTTCTTTGATGTACAAGCTACTATTGTCATTAGTTCTCTGAAATCCAATACTTACTAGGTAATCATGCAATCTTTCATACCAAGCTCTAAGAGATTACTTCAGTCCATACAAGAATTTTTGCAGTTTGCAAACCATATTTATTTTTTTAGGATAAAAAAACCTTCAGGTTGCTCAATATAGACTTCTTCAAGAATTCCATTCAGGAATACAAATTTTACATCCATTTGATATACCTTCTATCTTTTATGTGCAACATATGCCAGAAGAGTTCTGACTCCTTCAAGTCTTGCAATGGGAGAAAAAGTTTCTCCATAATCAATACCCTCTTCTTGAGCATATTATTTACATACTAATCTTGCTTTGTTTTTGGAAACTTCACCTCTTTCATTCATCTTATTTCTGAAAACCCACTTAGTATAAGAGTCCAGGTTTTGTTCTTTTCTATCTGCTCAATCTCTTCATTCATGGCTTCTATCTAGCTTTCATCTTTCAATGCATCTTTAATAGATCTAGGTTCAATTTCACTAAGAAAACATGTACCTTTAATTTTGTTCCTTGTCATTACACCTTCTGTCTAATCTCCAATTATTTTCTTAGGTGCATGATGCCTTCTGACATATTTTGCAAGTACAAGTTCCTTCCTCTTTGATTATGGGCTTGATCCACTTGGTTCACCATGTTTAAATGTTATGTTCTTCACTTCCAACTATTACTTGGGTTCCACTATCTGAGACTCAGGCGCCACTGTTTGAGACTCGGGTGCCTCTAGCTATGACTCAGTTCACTCTGTCTGTGACTCGGTTTCTTCAGTTTGAGACTCAGTTTCTTCAGTTAGTATCTCGGGTTTCACAGGTTGCAACAAGATTTGTGCTGATGAATTTAGTCATTGACAAGATTTCTGTCCAATCATCATTGTCTATGTCTTAGGTATAGTATCAGGATCATAATACACAAATTTTTTGTAGTCCTTAGGCTCTTTACTACTCTGTTCTTGACTTCTCTCTACAAACTCATCAATCTTTACATGTGCACTTTCTATGACTTTATGAGTAGCAAGGTTGAAACATTTATATGCTTTTATTTTGCAGGAGTAACCTAGGAATATACCTTCATCACCTTTTACATCAAATTTTCCATTTCTTTCTTCCTTCAAGATGTAACATTTACTTCCAAATACTTTGAAATAATGAATATTAGGTTTATAGCCATACCATAATTCAAAAGGTGTCTGATTAGTACCTTTCTTCAATTGAACTCTATTCAAGGTGTGAATTGTAGTGCTGATGGCTTCCTTCTAGTATTTGGTAGAAACATTCTTTTCAATCATCAAGGTTCTTGCACAATCCATAATAGATTTGTTTCTTCTTTCTGCTATCCCATTCTGCTGTGGTGTACCTGGGGTAGATACTTGTCTCTTGATTCCTCTTTGATTGTAGAATTCATTAAACTCATTAGAAATGAATTGACGTCCTCTGTCAGATCTTAAGCATTTAAGTTTCATTCCTATTTCTTTCTCAACTTTGGAAAGGTACCACTTAAACTTCTGAAAAGCTTCTGATTTTTCTTTGAGAAACATATCAGTCATCATTCTGGAATGGTCATCAACAAATATAATGAAATACTTCTCACCTGTGTGACTTGTCGTTCTGATTGGTCCACACAAATCAGTATGTACTAACTCAAAGACTTCTTCAGTATTGTAATTCTTTCTTTTGAAACTAGTCTTGCCCATCTTCCAAATTTGACATTGTTTGCATATTGCCAATTCAGGTTTCTTCAAAATAGGAATACCTCTTACTCTTTTGTTCTTTCTTATGTTGACTAGGTTATCAAAATTCACATGACACAACCTTTTATCATAGAACCAACTTTCTTCTACTTGTGCAATAAAACATGAACTTTCAGTGAGATCGAGATAGAATAGATTAACTTTTGTTTTCCTGCCAGTTCCAACTAGGTTTCCCTTACCATCAAGGAGCTTGGCCTTACCATTCATGAATTCTACCTTGAAACCAATGTTATTTAGTTGTTCCACACTTAGTATATTACACCTTAGTTCTTCAACCCAATAAGCATTATCACATTTGATTCCTTCTGTTAGAGAAATAAAACCTTTACCTTTCACATAGCAAGGTTCATCATTCCCAAAACTGACACTCCGACCATCATAGTGCTCAAGATGTTCAAATTTGGTTTTATCACCAGTCATGTGGTGAGAACAACCACTATCAATTATCCAAGTGTCATTCTTGATAATATGAGATTATAGTGATATCTTTTCATTATCTTCATTGTCTGACTCATCCTTAATAGCAATGTAAACCATTTCATCTTCATCTTCATCACTATCAAAATCTTTTTCAATATAACAAGATTTCTTACCTTTGTCCTTGTAGCTTTTGTAACTCTTGAAATCTTTCTTTCCTTTATACTTGTTGAAATTTTTCTCATCTTTGTCTTCTTTGTTCGGACACTTAGCGGCAATGTGACCAACCTCATTACATGAAAAGAAAATCAATGGTATTCTTCCTTTGTAATTTCCTTTGGAAGCTCTCTTTGCAAGTAATGCTTCAATGATTTCTAGATCTTCATCATCAGACTCATCATTACTATCACTCTCAATCTGTTTTCCTTTTCTATCCATCTTACCAAGGTTTAATTTGGCTTTGAATGCAGACTCAAAATTGCAAGGATTAGGAGAATAATTGTCAAAATTTTCCAACTCAAAATTTGTAAGCCTTCCAACCTATGCATCTAGAGTTATGTCATTACTACACCTCATCTCTTGAATAGATGAAACACTAATAGCATAGATAGGAAGTAAAGTTATCAATACCTTACTAACCACTGTTTTGTCTTCAATTGTCCCACCAGCAGCTCTGATGGCACTAACACTTTTCTTGATTCTTTCAATGTATTTTGTAATGTCTTCTCCTTCTTTCATTTTCATCTGATCACACTGACCTCTGAGACTTTCTACTTTGGCTCTCTTTACATTGTCATCTCCCCCATGTATATCATGTAGTTTCTTCCACATATCATAGGCAATAGAGTAGTCCTTGACTTCATCAAATTTGGAATAGCTGAGTGAAGAAGCAATATAAATCATCATTATGTTATGATTCTTCATGTCCATCATCTATTCCATAGACACAGGTCTTGGCCGTTCCACATACTTGTGATCTAGGAATTGCAAATGAGTGCCTCCAATAGTAGATAGATCTAGCCTCATTAAATCTTGCCATGCAGCGAAGTTGTCTTTGTTAAGCTTGGTGACTCCCTTCTATAAGACATCTATGATCTTTAGCTTAGGCCTTTAAACCTTTCCTAAAAGCACCAAACTCTGATACCAATTTTTGATAATGAGTTGAGTAACTGAGATGGGAGGGGTGAATCAGTTACCACAAAAACAAATCCAAGTCCCTTAGATGTCTTAAACAAACTTATCACTATTGCTCAGTTAACATAGATATTCTATTGTCACTCGGTTAACATAGAAAATATTAAGCTATTAACTGTGATTATCCTTTAGTGATTAATTGCAGAAACATAAACCATAAAGCAAATTACATGTATAGAGATAACACCTAGATTTAACATAGGAAACCAATATGGGAAAAACCACCAATTTCAACTAGTTACTATTTTCACTCTTATGAAGTGATCCCTGTTAGGAGCCACCCCTGTTAAAGGTTACAAAATACAGTGTTAGGTGTGACCCTGTTAGAGGATTTAGTCACCCTGTAAGGAGTGGCCTTGTGAGAGGTCTTCAAACACTTCAATGTAGAAATGTCACCTTGTGAGAGGATTTACAAAAAGACTATTAAGTCTACTCTGTAAAGAGATTTTAGATCACTGCTACAATTATTAGAGAGTAACAATGGATTGACCTGTTTGTCTAAGAAACTATCTTTGCTAATTCAAATATCTGTGTTTGGCTTTAAAACTTGATCCTTACTGACTAAATATTCTATTGCATCTCTGTATGTTTAGTCCTTAATCAGAATCCCATCCAATTTTTCCTTCACTCTTCATATCACAAACACACACTTCTTTTTCCTCTTACACACATTCAATCCACACTTGACCTTATATATATATGATAAGCCTTGTCAAGTCGGCTTAAATAACCTTTCAAATAAATAATAAAACTTAAGTTTGTCGGCTACATATAACCAATTAACCATAAAATGTAAATTATTGTTAGGCGGCTAACACTAAAAGCATAACTCGGTTAATATTGTAATCCTTCTACACCTAACCAATATTGTAATGCCCGAGCGAACTCGGTTAGAACTAAAAATCACTCTAGTCTTCTTCAATGCCTGAGAGATCTTGTCATATACTGACCATTCTCAAACAGGATTAGACATTTGTGTAAGCATCTCTATATTTGTGTAAACATTAATGACAATACACAATTGAATAATTATCATCAACAATTCTTGGCTTGGAAATTTACCAAACCTAAGCACAATCGGGTTATTTGAATATAAGTAACCCAATCACATTAGGGTTTTTTTTATTGTTTTTTTGGGTTGATGGTTACTTTTTAAACACTATCTTGGTGCACTTACCCACATAAGAATATCAAATTTTAGGAAACCATTTGTTGCTCTAGATCCACTGGACAACCCTAAACTCTAAATAGACAATCAAAGTGATTCAAAACACATCATGAATCATTAAAACCTTAGAACATGATTTATAATTACCATACAGAGCATTCATGATCAAAATTATCAGATAATATCACTCAAATGCCTCTGGTATGATCCTAAAACCCTAAAAAATCATATTTTGATAAATTTTTACCAAACAAGAAAGTTAAGTATTTGTGTGATGCTTCGAGGCAACTGTTTAATGAAGCTACACACGTGCAACCTAAAGATACACACTTGAAGATGAAGATACCCACTCATTACATAGAGAATGCATCTGTGACTTACAACTACGCAATTGCAAGTTCAAATGATGCACTTGAGTGATAAAAAATGCAAAAAAAAAAACATGTTCCAGATTGCCTTTATGGAAAAATATGGGCATTATCTAGACCTCAAAAGTGGAATTTGAGGATGACCCATTTGAGATATTTTAGTTTTATTTACATAAAACTAGATAATCATCCCCTATTCATAGAATTGACATGTACAAACTTAATATTGCAGAAATAGGTCTTGAAAGAAATGAAGGAGAAAAACACATAAAAATTCCATTCCAACACATCATTCTTTCATGGAATGAAAGCGACCATAATCAGTAATTGAGAGCATTACAAGACATTTAAAACAACTCAAACATTTCCAAAATATAGATTCATTCACATAATACACCAAGAGATATGAAATAATTCTTAGAGACACAATAAAAGAAAGGTCCTTACATTGGATCAGATCCTACCTTTGGTCTAGTGTAGAATCCACAAAATAAGAAGAAAGAAATAATCCAATATAGTCAATACCATGCTTTGTAAGATAATTCCTTTCTACATCCAATATAGAAGCCAACCATTCCAGAAGCACTCAAATTCTCTCACAATTTCACAGAGCACTCTCACAATGAAAACAAAGGACAAACATTCCTTGAATTTGATTTTAGACTTAAATCCCTCCATAAATCAAGAGGAAATCCTCAACAATCATCTACAAATGTTCAATATTTCCCTCCTACATTTCTCCCAAAAAAACTATATGGAAATCATTAAATCATTCCATATATTTTTCTTGAAAGGAGTTGTACGTGAACAACCACCCTTAAATAACCAATATTATAACTATTGGTTTTTAAGATAAGTAACAACAAGAGGGTGCTGACCCGAGGTACATAAGTGAGCTGACTAAATAGACTTAACAACATATTAAATCAGTAAAGTCAGAAGAATTAAACAAGTAAACCATCATCTACCTCTATCAAAAACCAAAACATAAAAGCTAAACCAGTAGCGAGAGGTTTCCCACATACAAAAATTATTAAAGTCCATTAGCCAAAAAATAATACAAAGCCACGTAGGGCTATTTAAAAAAATTAAAGTCTTAATCTTAAAACTAAAATGAAAGAAATAGGCCCAAATATAGGGCTTGGGGTCCACAGTGTAACATCACCCCAACCCACACTTCACCATTAGCTAGATCCTTTGCCATCCCATAAGCACTTCAAAAGTAGAAGGTCTACCCACTCCTCATTAAGAAACTTGAAGAGTTCCCAGTTTCCTTCAACAGACTCCTTCCTAGCAGAGGCCTTCTCATTTAGCAAACATAGGGTAGTGGAAGAGGCATGCATAAACTTGAGAGAAAATTTGCTAACATCTTCTAGCCTCCTATTTGTGTTGGCCAAGTCCTCATTCAGTTTAGCCATAGTATTCTCCAGATTTAAAATCTGGAACTTGATTTTTCCAACTAGACCAGTACCCACAACACTTTTAGGGTTTTTTGTCATAGTGTCAGGGGCTAAATCTTCCTTGCCCACTTGAGTCATAGTGTCCTAACTAGCATTATTTTCCACTTCATGATCAATATTCATTTGGTTATCATCCCTGCTGGGAGACTCAACTGAGGCATCCTCTTTATCGAATAAATCCTTCATAGCTCGTTTCCCTTTCTCCTTGGCAAGCTGAGAGGACCGACAGGTACTAGTGGGATGGGGGTCAACATTATGGGGGCACTCCAGGTTGATGTAAATTTTATTTCATTTTTTGGAAGGCTGGGGAGAATCATCAAGGGTTAGGTCATGCTTTCTTCTCATGCGCAAATTAGGGGTAGGGTGGGTTTCAGAAGAATTAGGGCTGGCAGTAGGGGTAGAGCCTCTGACAGAACCAAAAGGTGAGGGAATGCCCTGGTTGAGGGAGACCGAGGGTGATATATTTTACTGGGAAATTTGGGTAATTTCCACAATGGGCAGAGGGTAGAGAGCATGGTGGAAGTTGTAAATTCTGAAGATAAGCCCCTTGTGGAGGTATATAGGTTTTTTACCAAGAGAGATTGCCTCATTCACAGCGGCCACAGTATTTTCCAAGGAATGCAAAAGATAAAAAGACATGGAAATTAACATCTTATACCTAAGATGGTTAAGAAAAGGGATGTGGTAATTTTGGAACGCACCAAAATGACCCTCCAAGGTGAAATACATCATAAACAACTTGCACATCTTCAGCCAGAACTCTAGAAGGTCAACCATGCTATAACCACTATTTTTAGACACCAGTTTGTCATCTTTGGAAAAAAACTAGTCAAACTTTGTTTTAGCTTGGGTTTTGGTGGTTTTCTTCCACTTCCTACCTATGGTGGCCATACCCGTGGCTTTAAACCAATAACCTCCTCATTGATCTCAAATGTAATACCATTAATGGTAACTCTTCTCTCATTCCAGCTTTTGGAAAACTGTCGAGAAATCATTTCATCGTGCCCAACCAAGAATTTCATGAAGGGTAGAATCCCTCCTTCCTTATAGAAATACATCACCATCAGGTCCGAGGAGAACTCCTACTCCATCTTGTCTAGTTCAATCCTATGATGATCCCCACCCATATAAGCAGAGTTTTCAGACACATCCCATACCCAAGAATTCCATGCCCAATAAGAGAAGAAACCCTTCAAAGCACAATACAACCATAAACTAGAGCACAAAAACAAAGCAGAGTCATTGCGTGTGTAATCACCTAAAAATGGTCACCTAAACCCTAGATAAGGAACAATATTTCCTAGATCTAGCAGAGCAAGGCGCTCAACTTCCACCTCACTTCAAAGCTGAGGATATCATTGCTAGGGAAGAAGAAACCCCTATGACACTCATAACTAAACAAATGCAAGCTATGCAAATGGAATTACAAAAACTCAAAAAGGAAAAAGAAATGCCCAACACAAGGTTTTCTTTAAACACAATTTGTCCTTTTCCTTTTGACAGAGATTTGTACTTACCTCCGTTCCCACGCGGGGTTGAAATTCCACGGTTTGATAAGTATAACGGTCACTCTGATCCACAAGATCACATCCGTGAATTCTGTGCTCTTTGTACATAATTCATGCATGACAAGACATATCTTATGCGTCTCTTTCCTCAGAGTCTGAGTGGCCAAGCTATGGAGTGGTTCTCAAAGTTACCCACTGGTATAAAAACTTTCGATGAGCTGATAAATCTATTCTTGCAATAGTACTCTTACAACATCCAACATCCTGTGACAATGATTGATTT
>MU226157.1:155630-175268 GCA_018584345.1 Thuja plicata | reverse complement strand
AATCATCAGAGAGTTCATAAATGTGTGATAGTTAGATGTCATATAAATCAAATTCTGTAAGTAGACTAAACACAATCCTTGCATAAAGAACTGGTATTATGCTCCTATAAAGACTCCATTTATTAGGCCACAGACACTCATTGGCTTTGTCTCACTAATATTAAAAGTATGAACATGCTAGCTTGATAGATTTGAAGGATTAAGTTATGTGCCATTTATATCCTTAATAAAAGTTTAGCATAGCTAACATCACAGTTATTAAAGGTGATTGAAGCTATATTTCTCCTTCATTTCAGCTCAAGAAATTCAACTGGAAAGCTAGATATCAAAATAAATAATTTATCTGATCTATCTTATAACAGAAAATAGAAGATTTTTAGTTGAACAGTCCATTTCTTCATAGGAAGAATTCCCAAGGAACAAGATGGTTACTCATTTTATGTGTTTGATAAAACTTAGTTTCAAAATCTCAAAGGATACAAGAGGAAAAATAATTCTATACCTCACTCTAATAATGAGGATTTATTTCATAATTTGGGTCTCAAAGTCTATACAAATATAAAGATCAGCTATAAGTCATTATTCAGGTAACTCGAAAGCCAACACAACAACAAATTGGCTGGTTAAATATGCCTTGGAAGGGAATCACAGCTGGAAGAATACCATTAAATCTATAATCAAACCAATCGGTATCCCCAAATGCATGGCCTAACCAAGAAATAAATAAGTTTACACATGACAGAGGATAGATGAACATTGAAAGAATGATCATGGCAGAACATAAGACAAGAAAACATAACACCCCAATAGCGGAAGTTTATGAGTCTAGCATATAAGAAATCACTGTGCATTTGTTTTTATCAAATATTATTGTTGGCAATGAGGTGGTAAATTTGCATGCGCAACTTGGATGCACAAACAAGGTATGACAATTGTTTGACAGAAAGTTCAAGGATATGTCGACTCAAAGAATACAATAACAACAAGTTTTCAAGAAAATAGCTCTCCCAATTCACATAAATAAATTATTTACCCGTGTGCTCTCAGCATGGCATAACATTCAGAAAATGAACAAGAAAAACAACAATAAATAATAATAATCATACCACTCCAATTCCAAGTATTGTCTTCCAAAGTGGGGTTTCATTCTTAGCAATTCCCATAAAACAGCTACGTGCAGTATATATATTTGTTAAAAATCTCAGAGACAATAACCATGCAAAAATGTGCTAGATTATTTTGTTACATAGTTTTTACTATATTCTCCATCTAAAATTTTGTTACAAAGTTATACTAAATTCTTAATCTAGCTCACACATATTTAGTAAGTGAGAAATAAAATGGGAACCTAATTGTTCGCTTCCTGACTTTCTCTCAATGGTATTCTGATAGTTTCTTTGTTCCTCAGGGTATTCCTCTTTCTTTAATCTGCTCTCCTCTAACGGCGCCTCCCAATCTCTGTTATTTTTTTTTTAATAATAATATTTTTTTCTCCCTCTTCCTTCATTCCAGATTTGAAAGAAAAATACATACAAGAAGATTGATCCTGTCTACCACTACTGCCCGATTGAAGAACCAATTTCCTCTCATAAAAATAGGGTAATATTTCTATTGAATCATTCCACATGTTGGCAAGTTCTTTTGCTCCACGCCATGATCTCAGAATGCATAAGATATTGGTTATTGTGACTGATTGAAAAATCTGCAGGACTTGTGCTTGTTGCAGTCATCCCTCAACAGATAATGTCGCGCATGGACGAAATCAATTAAAAAGAAGTGTTTTCTGCACAACAGAGGTTTGAATGAAATAAAGGTGCAGATAATCTTGCAGCAGAAGGGAAAATGCTCTGATAGACATGTCTACAAAATCTATAAGCACAGAGAAGCCACTAAACTCTCCTATCAAATCTCTCATTGAATGCCCTATCCGTGCTATCGCACAAATGTATTTTGTTTAATTTTCCAGCCAATACAATGTTTCAAGTAGCTTGCTCATCCCTCCAAAAACCTCCTGCTCATTCGCAAAACAAGGCCCCCAAAATAGAAAAACCGTTATTCTCCTCACTTCCCCATTTCTCCCATAACCATTTCATTAATATTCAAAAACTAAAAATGAAAATTTTAACTTTTAATATTAAATTTGAAATCCAGTTTTTCCTTTTCTTCAATAATTAATTACTCAAATTTTGGGTTATGACACTCCCCTAATTCATAATGAATTATATTGTCTCTTTATAGACATGATATCACCATTTCTCACTTTTTTATTTCTTGTTCTTGGCGTGATATGCAATCTTAGATAATCTTTCTTTAAATATTAGCTCCTATTTTATCTCATAGAAATCTTCTTTCCAATTAGATAAAACAACTTTAAATCTTTTACTTATCTATGGCTTTAACTTGTCGATTAAAATAATGTCAACATCTAGTTAAGTCTATCGTTAGCTCTACCAGCTAAGTATTTTGTCATTTCTAAACTTCAGTTAATTTTGGTGTTTTAACTCTTTGATAGCCTTAGTCATCACTTCATTTCTCCTCGGGCTTCTCCGTCAGTGTTTTCTATTTGTTGGGGTTGTCTATCTGTCGGGGTTTTCTGTTTGTCAGTTAACACTGTAATTTTGGCTGTCGGTAATGCTTGTGATTCTACTCATCGGTAATTCTTTTCGATTTATTTGCTTGGGCATCACTGTGAATTTGCTCTTGGGTTTCTCTGTCCATCAGGTTCCACTAACCATTGGTGTCTGTAGTCACATAATGAATGTTGGTCTTTTATGCATTACTAAAAGCATAATCTTTATCTCTCTGATTCTCTAAAGTCTTTGACACTTTGTATATAACCGATCAGGTTATATCAAGTTGACATCAATAAAAATACAATCCATTAACTAATTTAATGTCTTGCATTATCTTTCTGCATTTTGGTGATCAACTTAACATCTTCAAACATTCAATCAGTTATATTTCATCAATCTCTCCCTTTGGCATTGATGGCAACACACTTCATTATCACACTATATTATTACTAATACAATATGAAATATAACAGTTGAAGTTCATCAATCTCTCCTATTATAACTAATACAAATGTCTAGCTCTTGGTAAGCTCATATAGTGATATTGCTATCAGGATTCAACTATGTAGTTTTTGAGTCAAACTCATTGACCCATAATTCATGAGTAGTGGTTCACATGAACCCATCTCTCATGAGAATGAATGGAACACTTAGCACTCATTGGATCTAGGTGATGCTCACAGAGGTGAAGCACCAGGACTTCCCGGGAGGTCACCCATCCCAGTACTACTCCAGCTCGAGCGCGCTTGCTGTGGAAAAATATCTCCTACTTATCAAGCTCATATAGCTTAGATTTTTTTCTTGTAGAGTGTCTTCTACAATATTCAACCCTTTTACTAGATAGATGTAGCATCTTCTATCTCTATTCCTGATATGTACTTTGCCTTGAGTGTTCCTCTCCTTGACCATCTCTTTTTCTTTTGACACCAATAAGTCATCTCTCACTTAGTATGTATTCTCTCTGTCATGTTGCTTCTCTCCCTTAGATGGATATTTCCTATGTAACCAATATCTCCCTTTAGATAATGATTAACTCTCCCTTTGAATTCTTAGGAACTTCTCTCCATGGATAATGATATAATATTTTTTTGATAATGAGATAATCTCTCCCTTATAATTCCTGATAATGAGATAATCTCTCCCTTTGACAACAATGCCAAACAATTCTTCCATATCATCTTCCATCCTTTTTATAATATAATCCTTGAATTTACCTATCCATTAGAAATATAGTGACTCTAGTGTTAGGTGTAGGTATGTACCTTGCTATGTACATATGTATCTTTATAGTCCATTTGTCATCTTGCATCAACATGAATGATCTTTTGATAGTGTATAGACTGATGCAGCCTCCTAGTCAGCTTACTGACCGATAGACAAGGGTTGTACCCCTAGTCTCTATCTCATGTACTCAAATGTATCTTTTGGTAATGGCTTGGTAAATATGTCAGCTAATTATTCCTTTGATTGAACATATTCCAGTATCACCTCTTTTGCTTTCACTTGTTCTCTTAAATAGTGATACTTGATTGCTATATGCTTAGTCTTAGCATGCATGACTGGATTCTTAGAAATGTTAATTGCACTAGTATTATCACAATAGATAATCGCTCATTCAATAATATTCATATTCATACCTTCCAGTAATTGTTTGATCCATGCAATATTGGAGCAATTTGTAGTAACAATTAGATATTCTAGTTCTGTAGTAGACTGTGAGATGCATCCTTGCTTCTTGCTGATCCATGTGACAAGTCTGTCACCCATGAAGAACGCTCCTCCAGTTGTTCTCTTTCGGTCATCTAGGTTTCCAGCCCAATCAACATTTGTATATAATTGAAGCTTAAATTTTCCTTCTCTTTTATACCATATGCCATATTCCTTGGTGTTCTTTAGATATCTCAAAATTCTCTTAACAATAGTCATATGTGATTCTTTTGGATTAGTAGAGAATCTTGCAACTATTCCAACTGCATGTGCTATATTTGGTCTGATATGAACAAAATACATTAGTTTTCCAATGATTGATCCATACAAGGTCTGATTTACCTCATTTGACTTATCTTCCTTTGTCAACTTACATCTAGTTTCCATAGGTGTTCCAACTGGTTTGGAATCTTCCATCTTGAATATCTTCAATACTTCCTTGATCTATTTGGACTGAGTGATATATATGCCTGCATCTTGTTGAAGAATCTATAGACCAAGAAATATTTTGATCTCCCTATACATAGACATTTCAAACTCTTCGCTCATTTCATTAGCAAAGGATTTGCATTACATTTCATTTCCCCCAAAAATGATATCATCAACAAATATTTCAGCAATCAGAATATTACCATCGGTGTCTTCTTTTAAGAACATATTGCTATTTTCACTTGTTCTTACAAATTCAATGTTTATGAGATAGGAGTGACCAGGCTCTCAGTGCTTGTTTCAATCCATACAAGGCTTTATGTAGTCTACATACAATGTTTCTCTTGTCTAGATCAACAGACCCTTCTGGTTGTTCAATGTATACTTCTTCTTCTAGTATTCCATTTAGGAATGCAGATTTGACATCCATCTAGTATACCTTGAATCCTTTGAATGCAACATAAGAAAGTAATATTCTTACTCCTTCTAGTCTAGAAATGGGCGCAAAGGTTTCACCATAATCAATACCTTCTTCTTGTGCATACCCCTTGCATACTAATCTTGCTTTATTCCTTGTAACTTCTCCATTCTCATTAAGCTTGTTTCTAAATATCCATTTGGTACCGATGACATTCTTGTCATCTGGTCTCGGTACTAGTGTCCATGTACTATTCTTCTCATTCTGTTCTATTTCTTCATTCATAGCACTGACCCATTCCTCATTTTCAAGTGTAGTATTAATAGATTTAGGCTCAAAATAAAAAAGTAAACATCTAGTGTTTAGTGACTTACTTCTCATTCTCATTCTAGCCTTCTTGTCTCCTATGATCTAATTCTGTGGATGATGTCTTCTGACATACTTGGAAAGTTTTAGTTCAGCACTTTGTCCATCATTCTGATCCTCATCTTGTCCTTCATTCTGATCTTTATTGCTTGATAAATCATCTTGAGTATTTTCCTAATTTTTGGTAATTATAGCCTGATGTTTGGATGCAATGTTCTTTTTCTTAGGAGTGATACACTGTTGCTCGAGTAAAGTGTCAGGTTCTTCAGTGTAAATAAACCTGTTTTAGTCTTCTAATTCTTTTGTGCTTTCCTTTTCATTATTTTCTACGAATTCATCTATTCTTACATTTTCACTTTCAATGATATTGTTGGATGACTTGTTAAGACATTTATAAGCCTTACTTTTGGTGGAATACCCTAGAAAGATACCTTCATCACTTTTGGAGTCAAGATTTCCATTTCTTTCATATTTCAAAATATAACATTGACTACCAAAGATTCTGAAGTAACTTAGATTGGGTGTGTAACCAAACTAAAGCTCATAGGGTGTCTTCTTTGTGTCCTTCTTCAATTGTACTATGTTCAATGTGTAGATAACAATACTGATAGCTTCCATCCAAAAATTTTGAGTGATGTTTTTCTCAATCATCAATGTTCTTGCACAATCAACAATTGATATGTTTCTCCTTTCAACAATTCCATTTTGCTGTGGTGTTCTCAGTGCAGAAACTTGTCTTTTAATTCCATGCTCATTGAAATAGTTAGTGAATTTATCTGAAATAAATTCCCCTCCTCGATATGACCTTAATCATTTCAATTCCTTGCCACTTTTTTTTCTACCATATCCTTATACCATTTAAACATCTTGAATGCTTCTGATTTATCTTTTAAGAACATGAATGTCATCATTCTAGAATAATCATCTACAAAGAGAATGAAATACCTATCTCCATAGTAACTCTTTGTCCTTATGGGTCCACATAAATCAGTATGGACTAATTCTAGAATTGCATTAGATGTATGGGCTTTACTCTTGAAACTAGACTTTGTCATCTTACCTTTTTGACAGTTCTTGCACATGATATGCTCGGGCTTTGACATGCTCGGTAAGCCTCTAACTTTTCTTTTATTTGTTATCTTTATCATGTTGTCAAAATTCACATGACATAATATTTTATCCCACAACCATATGTCTTCGTTTCTAGCCATCAAACAAGTGGTGTTAATTTCATCAAGATAGAAAAGGTTACCTTTTGTCTGTTCACCAGTTCCAATCAACCTTCCTTATTCGTTGAAGATCTTTGCCTTCTTATTCTCAAATGATACTCGGTGACCTATGTTATTTAGCTGTGAAACACTCAACATATTGTAATTAAGTCCTCTTACCCAGTAAGAATTTTCACATTTGATCAGTTTATTAAACATTATGGTTCCTTTACCTTCAACTGGACAAGGTGTGTCATTACCCATTCTTACTGATCCACCATTATAGTATTCAAAAGTTTCAAACTTTTGTTTATCACCAGTGATGTGGTGAGTGCAGCCACTATCTATAATCTAGACATCATTCTTGCTAACCTTAGATATGAGTGTAGTTTCTACATACCTTTCTTCTTCCTCATTTGAATCATCCTTCATGGCTACAAATACCATCTCAATGTCTTCTTCAGATTGGGCATCAGTATCATGAGCTCTATTCTCAGCTAGGTAACAAGCTTTCTTTCCTTTATCCTTGTAGTCTCGGGTATCTATTTTTTCAGATTGTCAGTTTCTTTCGTAATCTCTTTTATCACCTCAGTCAAACTTCTTTTCATATGTTGTGTCATTACTTCTGTCATCTTTTCTTTGGTTTGGACATCTTGCAGCAAAGTGTCCAACCTCTTTACAATTAAAACAAACAAGTGGTAATTTACTTTTGTATCTCTCTTTGCCTCTCTGCAATCTTCTTCCCATTAATTCTTCAATCTCAAGTCCTTGATCCTCATTATCACTTTCACTATCATTCCTCATAGTGTGTCTATGACTTGATTTACTTATTTTCAAAGAAGATATGAATGTAGACTCTATAGATGGTAATACACTATTATCAAAGTTATTCATCTCAAATGAAATCATTCTACCAATTAGCCAATCTAGAGTAACATTATTGTTTGCAACTGCTCTCATTTCTTGTATAGTAGGTACTCTAATAGCATATACAGGCAGTAAGGTTCTTATAATTTTACTTGCCACTGTCTCTTCTTCAAGTACACCTCCAACTCCTCAGATAACATTGACTACCTCTTTGATTCTGCAGCTATACTGAGTGATATTTTCTCCTTCTTTCATCCTTAGGTCATCAAACCTCCCTTTTAGGCTTTCTGCCTTGGCTCTTAGTACATTAGCATCTCCTCCATGTACTAGCTTCAATTTATCCCACATTTTCTTTGCAGAGGTGCAGGTTTTGACATCTTCAAACTCAACATCAGAGAGTGAGGAAGCAAGCTCTATCATCATGCAATTATGCTCATGCTTTTCTCTAAATTGCTCAAGAGTGTGAGGTCTTGTAGGAAACACATATTCAATATCAAGGGGTTGAGTAACATCATTACCATTACCTGATAGGTGGAGTCTTATTCTACTTTTCCATGATGCAAAGTTTTCTTTATTCAACTTGGGCACATCTTAGTTGTTCATCTTGTGATCTTTTGCTTGAGCTGTTAAACTCCCTTTCTAAGCACACAAGCTCTGATACCAATTTTTAGAATAACTAAGAAGGGGGGGGGGGGGGGGGAATTAGNGGGGGTTGAATTAGTGGCCTCAAAATATTCCAATAAATCAACCCAAAAACTTAGTACCACAATATTAAGCCTCTATTTATCTTCAGTCCTACAATATGTATGCCTTCAAATAAACTTATCAAATAACTACTGTTCTGAGTTCACTCTTAAACCTTATTCTTAATGTTTACCGAATAGCAGTCTTTCATTTATAAAAAAATAGTAAATAAAATGATAAAGACATGTGTCACTTTTTTTAATAAGCAATTGCTGCTTATTTCTAGCCCCGCTTTTTTCCGAGGGCTTATTTTTATTTGCTAAAATATAGCTGCAAATTTTCTTTTCTACAATTTTTATTTTCCATGGGAATACTCTATTGCTTAAATTTAAGGAGAAAATTCATTTAAGCAGCAGCACGAGGACATGATATAAGATGCATTTTCATAAGGGGCCTATTGGGATTTGTTTTGTCATGATTTTACTGGTTTTTTATTCCCTCTAGACTGCCACGTACTTATCCAATTTGAATTTATTTTGTTCTTGTCTTTTAGTATTTAATATCACTACAAATATCTCCTTGAAAGACTATATTATTCTTGGTTTATAGCTATTGTTTAGAGCATCATGATGTATTTTTTTGTTTCTTGTATTCTTCTCCATCCTCTTTCTAATTTAAATGCATTTTTCCATGATTGCGCATATTCTTATGAAGCCTTATTTTTTTTGGGTTTGGCACTTGTTTTATTTATCTCTATGTGTTGGGCTGTCTAGCCCCATATATTGCTCATTAGAAATGTTTTTTGGTCTTAGCATGTTTGACCACCTTAAAACTGCATTTTACTTCCTTTATTTCTAAGCACTTTCTAATAAGTTTGGTTTCTATTTGTATGCGTAGTTGTCCTAGAAAATTATATTTTTGCTGGTGTATGGAGAAGGTATTAGTTCTGGTTGTTGATGTTTTAGCTTATAGATTCAATATGTTTCCCTTTCTTAATGCATAAGACTACATTTTATTTTGAAGACTAGTGCAAGTTTATAACTTCACATTTGACGATATTTAACCTACGTTTTGATTTTTTGTTTGCTTTTCTTGGAAACATACACTTCTACATTACTTTTTTCTCACAAATTATCAGGTTAGTAATCCATATGATTGCATATCCATCATAAGTATTATTAATGTTATTTCATAAATGTCCTGAAGTTATTATAGGTTTGGTACTAGTATTCAAACACTTGTTATAAATAAGATAGTAGAACTTTATAGTACATGGAACTTAACAATGACAAAATGTGTAATTTGGTTTCTTCAATTGGTACTTGGTTGTTGGAAGTATTGGGTTGGTTTTTTGTTTATCCTTGTATAAACCAAAGACTACAGGGTTGTGACTATTCTAGGCTTGTACATGTATTATTTTCTAAAATTGAACTTGTAATGTAGTCTTGTGGCTCAAATGTTTGACTATGTTGTATTGTGGGGAATCTTTATTACATGATATTTGGAGCATGGAGTTAAATTTTGAAATTAACGCTCTTAGATTTTTTTGCAATTTCCAATGTGAGAATTGGTCGAAATGAGATTTCATGCATATTATAGCATTGAAATTTGTTGTTTGAGCATTAGGGGAGGTTAGCTAGGTATATCATAGGGGATTGACTTGCAATGTGGGTCTGGGGCCCTAAAGTGGCCAGTTCAAGGTAACCAATTTTAGGTTGTAAAAAGTGATAACTAAATTAATAAAATTGGTGATAACTCTAAATAAGATTAATATGGATACCTCATCCATGCCATGAGCTCTTGTACAGGCTAAGGATGGGAATGGGATGATACCTACTGAGAAGTTATGATTTGATTTTCTCATCTTCATGAGTGAATATTATGGTTTTGTATGAGTGTTACTTGAAGGTCCGGGGTCCTAGAGTGACTAGTCTTGGGTAACTCAAGTTGGAGACCATGTGATGATAGTACCCTGCATGTAGCCTAGGTTTCCTTCATATATGTTGTGGCTCTCGTTTCTATCAGTTGCATTTATCTTTTTGTTTTATAAGATTTTGTATTAACATATGTTCTATGTTATATCATATCCTATACCCACTTTTTCTTTTATGTGTGTGTGGGGCCTGATGTCTATCTCCTCAACATGGAGGAGTGGGCCTCAGCATTCCACGTGGTCAGGTGGTAGTGATTCTTCTTCCATCAAGGTTCGGTGGTCTTCCTTCATGTTTGTGGTGGTTTGTGGATGTTTTCTTCATAATATAGCTACTCGGAGATGTTTCATTATATTGTATCATGTTATGTGTATGTTTACCATTTTACAATTTGATGTATTGATATATGCCATACAAATGATGTAATTGTACTTTTAAAAGATATACTTGTTATTCTCTTCATGTACTTGAAATAATGCAATTAAGTAGTGGAATTTAGTACAAATATAAATTATGTAATAGATAAGATATTGTAATAAATGAATTATTATTAGATGATATATATGTACGTTTTCAATTGCTTATGTTTAGACAACCTTATTGATATGATGAAAGAAAGTATTACGAACTTTGGATTTCATGTTCTAAAATAAATTTAGACATAATAAATGATTATTGTCATATGATTAATGCTCAGTATTTGTAGTGCCTCTCCCATTTGTATTCTCCATGAAATCTTGATGAATGTGGTTTTGACTTTATGTATTCTTCTATGTAGTTGGTTGAGATATTTGGTGATGCCTTGTTTTGGCTCTGGATGCTTTAATGCACTCATATGTGACTGGATGAGATGATCTTATGCTTTAATTCTTATATTTGTTTGAATTATATCCTCATTTTGGACCTATGAGAGGTTTGTACCTTAAGGGTGATCTTATTTATGCGGCTTCTCTTAGGAATAATAGTCCACAAGAACAACTGAGAGGGGGGGGGGTGAATCAACTGTGAGACAAATTATTAAATATTAAACTTTTTAAACCAAAAATTCAATTCAAATGATAACACAATAAATTCCAACACAATAACACAATCCATATTTTTGAAGAAACCCTATTAAATGTAAAACCCTGGTGGGATTTAGCACCCATAAATGATGTACTGAGAGTATATTATTCTTGTTGAAAGATTTAGCCATGTTAGGAGCTTATTACAATATTACAGTACATAGTCCCTATTAACGAACAGACCCTGTTAGGAGTGCAGAGTAACATTGGGCTCACTGCCTAGGCACACTATCCAAAGAAGGTTAAAGCCACCCTCAAGGATTTACAATCCAAACAAGTTTATATAAGAAATATACAATCCAGTGAACTGTCTAATAGCAATTGTCTTTTCTTGGTCAGTTTCAATGAAGTACTATAATCACAAAATCTTCTATACATCCAAAAACCAATAGAGCTTCACAGCTTCAACACTTCTCTTTCCTTTTAATTACCTTCTCATAATACCACTATCACATATTTTCAAAATAAAAGATCTCTCATATATACCCTATTACAATAATTAATTTGGTCAGCCAATTAAGCTTTCCTAATATACAAATAATTATTTAACCCCTTGCTAAGATACACAAGGTACCTAAAACAAGTATACATCAATTAAAATACATCATATATAATCCAATATTTGCAATCCACACTCATGATCCATAATGCACTCTACATCTATGAAGTCGGCCCCAAATAGGTCTCCTCCAGAATACACGCCACAGATGATGTCACCAATAATAACATGACTTGCGATCAACAAAAAACATTCCTAAATATGTCTTATGTCATCTCTTAAGATCACATAACCTGAATCATCACCGCCTGTAAGATATCCCCAAAACAGAGAGACTCGCTTTGTCAAGCATCACTGTCATAGTCAGGAAACTAGTCTTCACTAAAACATCTATAACATATTCAATATGCAATATTAAGCCAAGTGATCTTAGAAATAAGGTCATCACACATCCTTCTTCATATCCTCATCTTTGCTTGTTCTGATTCAACCATATAGTATCCATACAATTCTGTCAGTCATCATACAATAGTAATAACCAGTATGTTCTCTCCACAAAAAAATATGGTGACATCAGTGACAAAACATGAATGCCAACAACATTAGTAGAACCCAATTCTGATATCATCCAACAATCGCCCCCTTTGGAATTCTGATATTAGTTGTGAGACAGATTATTATAGATTAAACTTTATAAACCAAAATTTCAATTCAAATGATAACACAATAAATGCCAACACAATAACACAATCCATGTTATCGATGAAACCCTATTAAATGTAAAAAACCGGTGGGAATTAGTACCCACAAATGATGTACTAAGAGTATAGTATTTCTATTGAAAGATTTATCCATGTTAGGAGCTTATTACAACATTACAGTACATAGTCCCTGTTAATGGACAAACCCTGTTAGGAGTCCAGAGTAACACTAGGTTCACTGCCCAGGCACACTACCCAAAGAAGGTTAAAGCCACCCTCAAGGATTTACAATCCGAACAAGTTTATATAATAAATATACAATCCAGTGAACTGTCTGATAGAAATTGTCTTTTCTTGGTCAGTTCCAATGAAGTACTATAATAAAAAACTCTTCTCTACATCTAACAACCAATAGAGCTTCATAGCTTCAACACTTCTCTGTCCTTTTAATTACCTTATGATAATACCACTATCACATATTTTAAAAATAAAAGATCTCTCATATATACCCTATTAAAATAATTAATTAGGTCAGCCAATTAAGCTTTCCTAATATACAAATAATTATTTAACCCCTTGATAAGATACACAAGGTACCCAAAACAATTAAACATCAATTACAATACATCAGATATAATCCAAGATCCACAATCCACACTCACAATCCATAATGCATGCTACATCTCTGAAGTCGGCCCTAAATAGGTCTCCTCCAGAATACATGCCACAAATAATGTCACCCAAAATCACATGACTTGCGATCAACAACAAACATTCCTAAATATGTCTTATGTCATCTCTTAAGATTGCATAACCTAAATCATCATCACCTGTAAGATATCCCCAAAATACAGAGACTCACTCTGTCAAGCACCATTGTCACAGTCAGGAAACCAGCCTTCACTAAAACATCTATAACATATTCAATATGCAATATTAAGCCAAGTGATCTTAATAATAAGGTCATCACACATCCTTATTCATATCCTCATCTTTGCTCATTTTGATTTAACCGTACAGTATTCGTATACTTCTGTCAGTCATCATACAATAGTAATAACCAGTTTGTTCTCTCCACAAAAACATATGGTGACATCAGTGAAAAAACATGAATGCCAAAAACATCAGTAGAACCCAATTTTGATATTATCCAACAATCTCGCGCTTTTGCATTGATGACAACATATGGGAAAATCCATCAACCCAAAGGTACTCTCTCTCAATAAAATCTTCTCAATATCCTCAACACAATTCTCCCTAAAGAAGTAGGGATTTTCACATAGAATCTCTCCCCCTTTGGAAATAATGGAAAAGAGTTCCATGAAACTACTTTAATCTTCTGTAAGGTGTAGCTTTTTCAAATATTTATGTCTAGCAGCCAGGTGCAAAATCAAACAAATTTTCTCTATAGTGTTCCTGCAATCACTCCTCCTAAGGAGTAGATCCATACATCAAGTCCAGAAAATGATATATCTCTAAAATCCACTGGACTGATGCATGCCTGCATCAATTAATTACAACAAGGAGGGGATCTCATCCCAAGCATGCTTCTGGGATACTCAAAAGCATCTTTTGGCAAAGTTTTTGTAAATATATCTGTTATCTGTTCCTTTGTGCTAACATGCTGTGGTCTAATCTCTTTCTCTTCTACATTGTATCTCAAGAAATGATACTTAAGAGAAATATATTTAGTCTTTGAAAGCATTACAAGATTCTTTGACATATTCACTGTGCTAGTGTTATCATAATGGATAACCACTAGCTCTTCAAAAATTATTTTAATGTCCTTTAGCATTTGTTTCATCCAAAAAACTTGTGTACAATTTATAGCAGTATCAACATACTCAGATTCAGAAGTAGACAGAGCAATACAGTCCTACTTCTTACTTAACCATGAAACCTACCTTTTTCCAAGGAAAAATGTTCCACCACTTGTACTCTTTCTATCATTCACATGACCTACCCAATCAACATCAGTATAAGCTTGTAAAATAAAGTCATATGATTTTTCATACCATAATCCATATTTTATTGTTCCTTTCAAGTATCTAAAAATTATTTTCACACCAGCAAGGTGTGTCTCTTTAGGATCTGCTTGATATCTTGCCATAATTCCAACTACATTGGAAATATCTGGTCCGGTGTGAGTTAGATATTGTAAACCTCAAATCATTGATGTGTACTTTGTCTTAAAAAAACTCCAAGTTTCATCATTACTAGTAAGTTTATAAATGGTGACCATGGGTGTTCCAACAGGTTCACAATCTTCCATTCCAAACTTCTTCAATATTTCCTTAAGGTACTTGGTCTGAGATATAAAAATATCATTCTTATTCTGATTAATTTGCAAACCAAGAAAAAATTTCATCTCACCAATCATTGACATTTTTAAATTCCTTTTCCATTTATTTAGAGAATTTTTTACTCATTTTATCATTGCCTCCAAAAGTGATATCATCAAAAAAAACTTATATGATTAGGATTCCATCTTCACCAGTTCTTAAATATATATTACTGTCCATGTTACCTTTTCTAGAACCAAGATGAAGTATATACTTGTCTAGTCTTTCATAGCATGCTCTCGGTGCTTGTTTCAGTCCATAAAATGCTTTCTTCAACTTATAAACCATGTCTTCATCTTCTGTCAATGGAAATCCATCAGGTTTCTCTATGTTTAATTCTTTTTCCAAATCTCCATTCAAGAATGCAGATTTCACATCCATCTGATATACTTTAAATTATTTATGTGCAGCATAAGCAAGAAATAATCTCGCAGCTTCCAACCTAGCAAAAGGAGAAAATGTTTCTTCAAAGTCTATGCTTTCTTGTTGTGAGTAGCCTTTACACACCAGTCTAGCCTTATCTCTTACCATTGTTCCTTCCTCATCCATTTTGTTTCTGAAAACCCATTTAGTTCCTATCACATTTTTGTTTTTAGGTCTGGAACCAATTCCCAAGTATTTTTTTAATTTATTTGTTCTAGTTCTTCATGCATATCTTTAGTTTAGGATTCATCTCTACATGCTTCATCAGTAGTTTTCGGTTCAACTTGAGAAATCAAAAAAAATTCATCTCTTAATTTTGATCTTTTCATCATTCCTTTACTTTCATTACCAATGATTTTATTTTCAGGATGGTTCTTCTTAACATACCTAAAAGTCTTAGGATTTTCAGTAAGCTCAATTGATTAATCTTCAATCTCATCATCAATCTCCAAAGGTTCTGCAGGATCGACAATGACCTCTTTTTTCTCTGCAATATGACCATAGTCATACATTCTTTCCTAAATCTGAAAATTTTCATCTACCCTCATATTAGTGCTTTCAATCAACTTCCTCAATCTCAGATTGAAACATTTATAGGCTTTTATCTTAGTAGAATAACTAAGGAAGATACCTTCATCACTTCTAGCATCAAAATTCCCTATCTCATCATCTCTTTTGATATAGTATTTAATTCCAAATATTCTTAAATATTTTACAGTAAGAGTATGATCAGACCATAATTCATAAGGAGTTTTACTTGTACCTTCTCTGATTTGAATTTTGTTCAAGGTGTACACAACAGTACCAACAGCTTCTCTCCAATGAACATGTGATACATTTCCTTCCAACATCATCTAATATTGTTCTTTTTCTTCGCTCTACTATCCCATTATGTTGTAGTGTCTTAGGTGAAGATGTCTGTCTAAATATTCCATGCTCTTCACAGTTGGCATTAAATAAATTTGAAGTTAACTCACCACCTTTATCTGATCTCAAACATTTTATCTTTAAACATGATTCATTCTCAACTCTTTCTTTGAATATCTTGAATTTTTCAAATGCCTTGGACTTCTCTCTTAAATATGTAACCCACACCATTCTAGAAAATTCATCAACAAAAAGTATAATATACCTTTCACCATACTAAGATCTTTCTCTTGTAGGACCACATAGATCTGTATGTACCAGATCCAACTTCCCTTTTGTTGAATAAGATTTTCTTTTAAAACTGCTTCTAGTCTGCTTCCCCATAACACACTATCTACACATAGTGTTAGATGGTTTCACAATCTTAGGTAGATCTTTTACTGCATTAGTCATACTTGTCTTCACAATGTTATCAAAGTTAACATGACAAAATATTCTATGCCATAACCAACTGTCATCAACCTTCACAATAAAACTAGAAGCCTCAGATGTATTCAATTCAACTATATTACCTCTAGATTTATTACCATATGCAATCAAGTCTCTTGATTTAGTTCTGATAGAAAATTTCCCATCAATGAGTTTCAATTGATAACCTCTATCCACTAGCTGTCCAACACTCAACAGATTATGCTTAAGTCCATAAAAAAGAAGTACATTGTGAGTATTAGTTTTTCCATCCAGAGAAATAGATCCAAATCCAATGAAAAGCTTAGGAGTATTGTCACCAAATATAACAACACCACCATGATATATTTTCAAACTAACAAACATGTTTTTATATCTCAAGTCATATGATGTGAACAACCACAATCTATAACCCATTCAAATTTTTTTGAGCACGAGATACTAAGGCTTTTTCTTCATGTATAGGTTCATCATCTTTAATAGAAATAAATCCAATATTATCATGGTCAACAACATCATCATCAGAAACACCTTCACTTGCATAATAACATTCCTTGTATTTTGGATACTTTTATTTGTAAAACTTAGGTTTATGTTTTGGAACCCTTGTAGGACATCAAGATGCAAAATGACCAATCTTCTTGCATGAAAAACATTTCAAAGGTAATTTTCCTTCAAATTTACCTTTACCTCTCTTTTCTCTTCTAGCGATCAGGGATACCAATTCATCTAGATTTCTTTCTTCCTGATGTATCTATTCCCATTCATCAACATAGTCTCCAAGTTCTTCTCTCAAGTCACTATTGCTGGTGCTCACAATTCAAAATAAGGTCTTTTTGTTTCTATGCACAATCGCCTTGAATGTTGACTCAAATTGAGGTAGAGAATATCCTAGCTCTGAAGCCTCAAAATTAGTTAGCTTTCCAATCAACATCTCTCTACTGAATTTCGTTGTCAAAGGTATAATCTCCTCTATATCTTGTACTTTAGTTTTGTATGCAGGTGTCAGAGATTTGAGAATCTTCACAATCACTTCTTCCTCACTGTATGTACCTCCAGAGTTTCTAACGCTAGTAACCACTTCAGTAATTCTCTATGCATATTCTCTAATGTTCTTATCATCTTTCATTTTCAATGATTCCTTCTTTGTCTTCCATTTTTGTAGCTTCACTTGTTTTGTAAAGTTATCTCCTTCATTAAATGCTTCCAATCTTGTCCAAATTTCATGTGTAAAATCTAAGTCTTTTACTTCTTTGAATTCACCTTAAAAAAGTGCACTGATCAATGATTCCCTTATGACCATGTTACATGAAAATAAATTCTTTTCATCTTCAGTAGCTTTATGCAATTCATCCTTAGTCTCTATCTTTTCCTTTCTTTTTTTGATCATCTAGTAGTCGATTCCCAAACATAGCAAATGTGTTATCATCTTGTTATTCCAAATGTAGAAGTTTCCAGGATCAAATCTTGGATTATCCTTCCTATAGTAATTCATATTAAGGATCACCTAAAGCTATTAATATTTCTCTCTAAGGACTAGTATCTCTGATACCAATTGTTAGGAATAATAGTCCAGAAGCACAAATGAGGGGGGGGGTGGAATAGTTGTGAGACAAATTATTAAACGTTAAACTTTATAAACCAAAACTTTAATTCAAATGTTTACATAGTAAATTCCATCACAATAACACAATCCTTTTTTTTGAGGAAACCTTGTAAAAGGTAAAACACCGGTGGGAATTAGCACCCACAAACGATGTACTGAGAGGGTAAAAGCACAAAGTTGTGTCACACTTGAGGACCATTTTGGTTGTTTCGTCTGGACCTGTTTCAGCCAGAACATGTTCAGCCGTACATACATGGCGCACATGTGGAACCATGTGGCGTCAATGTGGAAAATGGGTTCTAACCAAAATAGGTCCGACCAAAATAGTTTCAGCCGGAACCCCTAAAACCCATATATACCCCAAAATTTGGTTAGAGCGGCTCATTTGCACTGAGCACCTTTTAAGAATTGTGGAGCGGAATAGTACTTTGGCCGAAAATAGGTAGGATTTTTTTTAATGTTTTTAAAAATGTTTTTAAGTTTTCTTTAGTTAAATTAATGTAGTTGTACTATTATTTGATGTTTTTTGTTTTAATTTTAGAAAATATAAAATATTGCTTTATGTAGATTTAATTTTTTTTAGTTAAGATTATATGTTAGTTAGTTGATTAATTTAGTTTTATTACATATGTTTACAAATAGAAAGAAAATGTTACAAAACGGTAGGAAAATGTTACACAATAGTAGGAAAGTGTTACAAAACATTAGGAAAATTTCATTTAGTTAATTAATTTAGTTTTATTACATATGTTTCAAAACATTAGGAAAATTTTACAAAACATAAAACCAACATGAAACTGAAACATAAATCAACAGAAACTCTAACAAATTAACCCTAACATGAAACTGAAACATAAATCGACATAAACTCTAACATTAACCCTAACATGAAACTGAAACCATATTGAACCCTAACATGCAACCATAACCATATTGAACCCTAACATGAAACCTTAACCATATTAAACCCTAACATGAAACCCTAACCATATTGAACCCTAACGTGAACCCTAAGAAAACCTTAGGAAAATATTACAAAACATTAGGAAAATGAACTACAAGACATTAGAAAACATTAGTATTATAATGTTCATGTATTAAACATAACATTGTACCCTAACATGTGAAACCCTAATATGAAACCAACATCTTGAACCCTAACATGAAACTGAAACATAAATTTTACCATAAACCTTAACATGAACCCTAACATGAAACCCTCATCATATTGATCCCTAACATGAAACCAACACATAAAACTGAAACATAAATAAACATAAACCTTAACGTGCTAAATTGAATTTTTATTTCAAACATACATGTATTCAAGTGTTTTATTTTATCTATTCTATCTATCATGACATGGCATTAGCTAGAAACTAACATGAAATTGGAACATGTTAACCAACATAAACCCTAACACTAAACAAACATATATGAACCCTAACCATGTAAACCTAATTTAAAAGTAGATCCTTAAACCCA